>LSSK01000680.1:0-14187 GCA_001969505.1 Zancudomyces culisetae | reverse complement strand
GTGAAACTCTCGACTTGCCACTTGTTATTGATCACCAATTCACCTGGAAATCGTGGATAGAGCACATCAATTCGTGGTCCGCCATCGCAAAGTACCAAACGTCACATCCTGAAGAGAAGGAGTTGGCAGAGGATTTTGTTAAAAAGTTGATGTGTGTCGCAGGTGTAGCCGATATTAACTCTACATTCAGATTTCAGTGGCCCCAAGTAATAATACTTTGTAGAAATTCCTAATTCCTAATTCCTAACCACCTTCTCCGAAAAGGCATTTTGTTCAAGTATTTGCAGTTTTCATTCACTAATTCACAGAAATCACCTAAACTAATTATCACTTGAAACGCGATTATTGACAGGTATAAAACTTACTCCCTAAAAAAATAATAGCCTAAATAAAAGTCAAAAAGAAGGGAAAGAAAATAAAATCAAAAATATAAGCGAGCAAGCGAGTTTTTAAAATACAGTGTTGACAGAGGAAAGAGATCCCGAGCTTAGTAGGCCAAAACGATGTCAGTAAAAGGCCAGTAACATATCATCATCTTCAATACCAGAGTCTAATAATGTCGCTTTTCCATCTAGATATTCGTCATCAAAATTAAGCCGAACAGTAGTATCAACACCTAACCCACAAAGCTTTTTGTACGCTTCGATTATAGCAGAGATAGGAATAGTCTATTCTCCATAGTTTAGTGTGTTTTAGAGGTAGAGATAGATATACAAAACAAAACAAATTAAGTTTATGTGATTAGGGACAGGATATTGATATGAAAAAAAATATCAGGCCGAGACTTACGCTTTTGACACTGAGAAATTGGTCATTTCCTTCCTTATTCCTAATTTTGATCTTTATCGATTCTACATGAGCTGGGGTGGGCTCTTGAAGCAATGTTTGACTGTTTATTTCGCAGAAACTTTCAGTAGAGGTTAGCGCTATCTGAATATTCTCAGCCTCAATGTTATGCGACTCGATAAATCGATTGTATACGGTTTGCGGGTATATATCTATAGGCGGAATTTACAATTAATGACCAGATAGTTTTAGTAGTGTGCTTAAGTGAAAAAATTCAAAATTGTGTTCAGATTTTTCAGAGTTGTTTTTGTGATACCATCTATTACTCAATAAAAGAGTGCTATGACAACCAAAAAAGTCTGTACTTACCAAGAGAAATATGTGGCTCATTGGAGATTGCTTTAGGTGTTACTGTATGATATATCTTTGTTCCATTGTATACCAAAACCATCGAGTTTGTATCAGAAGGAATATTTTGTGCAGCCGACAGTAGCAAAAGGATACGAGAAAACCTTTCATCGTTTCTAAAAACGGCGTTTATAGGTGATTTAACAGCCTTTTCAATATGGCCTTTGGTGGTACATTTGGACCCATTCCAAAAGAAGCCTTTCATGGGTTCCAATTCAGTAGATATAAACTTCTCATCGACTTTCAGGCAAAGTTGGACAAACATAGACAGGTCAGTTATGGGCTCATCCTCATCGCGCTTGTCTGGTTGTGAGTAGTTTTCAATATCAATGATGGCTTGTGAAGAGTTTTGTGTTTTTTTCGATTCGAGAATTTCTTTAAGTGCTGGATCAAGGCCCTGATCATAGGGATCTGAGTTATACTCGGTATCAATGTTGATGACTTTACTTTTTGCAGATTTCTCTCTTGGTTTCTTTGTTGTTTTTGGACTATGTATGATGTAAAAGTTAAATCTAAGTTAAAGCCACCATCCATCTCTTTAACAAGTTATGAACTGAAATTCTTTTGTAATATAAAAAAACGATACTCAAAAGGTCGAGACTTACACTTTTCGAGTAGAGTTCTGAGCCTGTGTGGGTTTTCGACCGCTAGATCTGAGATTTTTGCGGAGTTCACTGCTTTCAACTTCGCTGTCTGAACTACCAATATATTCATATGATAAATTGGAGTTGTCGTCTTTGCCATCCGAGCCTTGGTCAGTATTTTTGGAATCGAGGTTTTTAGCTCTCAGGATCAGCAGCTCATCATCAAAAGGTGGTAAGCTGCTATCCGAGTATACGTCATGAGTATTATACCTATATTTATATGAGTATTTATACATGTTTAGCTGCATTTATATCTGGTTATATGCATGAGAGTAAAGTAAGTATGAGTACTAGTTTTTGTAATAGCACTACTAAAAAAGCAAAACCTACAAGTTTCTCTTTTTCGGTTTCTCTGGCTCCTGAACTGTATTGGATTCATCTGATGGCTCGCTTTCTAGAGCTTTGTAGTTACTGAATTTGTGTTGAGCATCAATTTCCTTTGAATTCTCTTGCAGGTATATATTTATGAAATCCTCAGCATTTTTAGTTACCTTTCTATCAAAAAAATCGTCCTCATCTATTTCTGATTCTGAGTTATAAACAATATCCTTGGAAATTCCGTGTTCTTTTTTTTGCGGACTATGTGATAGTCGCCTTGGTTTTACTATATTGGTGATCTCTGGGATTTCGTTTGAAAAGGTTTCATTTTTTTCGCTCGATCCAAGACTAGGAATATTTTCCAGTCCTTTTATTCCTCGAGTTTCTTTATTTTCCCCGCTACTTATAGTTCTGCTATTGTCTGTATCAAATTCGTTTGCTTCTAGATGATGCGGGCCCGTATCTTGATGCTTCGCAAATTTCTTACAAGAATCATTGTCACTATCCTCAGCATCGCTGTATAATCTGATTCTTTTTTTAGTTCTCTCCATCTATTCGTAAAACAGGTATCTTTCTTTATTTTCGAACGATGTTTGTAATTTGTGATTTTTTGATTAAACTAACATATATTATATTTGTGAAAATCGTATTTAAAGCGAAAGACTTGGAATTTTAAAGGATTGGTATTGATTGGTGATAATGATCAAAAAAAAAAGAGGGGAAAATATCAGATGATGTTTATTAAATTCCATTTCTAAGCCAAAAAAACCAACATGGCTGTTGGCTTGTTCGCAACAGTAACAGTTCATGACTGCTTGATGGTACTGTATCTTCAATACATGTACCCTATTTTTACGAATATATCTACATACTAGTGTAGTAAAAAAAAGGTATTTTTATTACCACGGGGGTTGATTATAATTATAAAATATAATGTCCTATTGTGAAAACAAG
Organism: Zancudomyces culisetae; assembly: GCA_001969505.1. Lineage (NCBI taxonomy): Eukaryota > Fungi > Kickxellomycota > Harpellomycetes > Harpellales > Legeriomycetaceae > Zancudomyces > Zancudomyces culisetae. The sequence continues at coordinate 11,077 of LSSK01000680.1, read as the reverse complement.
AGAAACTAAAGCTAATTATAAACTAGGTTTGTTTCCGTTGAACTCCTCTCTTCCCGTTCCAACAGTTCTCTGTTACTCCTTTTATATCTTTTTCAGCAGGACTTATCTGTAGTGTAAATATCGTCAATTTAATAATAATAATAATAATAATAATAATAATAAACTATATGCTCCTGTCTCAGTCCATTCTGACTGTCGGTGCTCTTTGTATAAAGACCTCTTCCTTATCGATGTTCCCTGTTTATGGATCCTATTTTCATCTGTGCCTTTGTACAAAGACCTCTCCCTTATCGATGTTCCCTGTTTACTGATCCTATTTCATCTGTGCCTTTGTACAAAGACTACATCATTACTCGTAGTCTTTGTATTCTGTTTATCTTGTCTTTGACCTAATCTCGTCCTATCAGATTGCAGTAGGATTCCACCAATCAGGGTTTACTGGGTCATTCTACTGCACTAGGTACATTAAACAGTATGTAGCTTGTCGACACCGCCTGTTCGAACATTCTATTTCACTGAACATTCGTGATACCCTTAGCCCCTAAAACTGATTTGCAACTGTGTTGGTGGAATAAAAGCTATCTTTACATTTATTTGTGATGCAAAGCTAGCCAGTGTGTACATGTACTAAAAGGAAACTTTTTAAAAGGTTTATGTGTACAAATTCAGCCTGTTGGCCTTTTACAGGATGGTAATAATGTGGTAAGTGATGCATTTTTTTAATCTGTTTTGCTACCGCATTCGAAATACTTGTACCAAAAAAAATACACAAGTCTAAGATGGTAAATTATATATTATACTTTTTATTCATGTACCCTACGCACAATCATTTTAATCCCCAATTATTTGCGCTAGAAAGTACTAAGAATACATCTGTTTCCTCCTCTCCTTTTTAGTTTATTGGGGGGGGAGGATACGAATGAGTCAGAAACGCTGATCAGATATAATTATGATTGTTTGATTGAAACACGTTCGGTTACTTGAAATATCAAGACGGTAATATGTAAGCCAGCGGAGCAATCATTTTTTGTTTTTCTGGGGCGCAGGTCTTGTTTTAGCAACACTAAGGCAGATGCAGCGGGTGTAGGTTAACTTTGCCAGGTTTATAATACCCTGGACGAATGCGATCGTATTGGGATTTGTATTCCCAGTCCAAAAATTTTTTTTCCTGCTTAAACTTTAAGTGGCCGAGTTGGAGGAGGTAAATAGAAAAAAATAAAAGTGCTATTTGAATATGACGCGTAAAGTTGGCTTTAATCACGACCACAGAGGGGTGGGGAGAGGGCAGTATCAGGGATTGAAGCTATCAACTTTCGTGTTCCGTTTTACAAATGCATTTTAAATCACGTTGTACAGGGTGAATTATAATTATAGTCTTTTAGAATTCGTAAAACATCTTGTAATCATGGTATATTAAGTGAAAAAAATTAAAGTTTTTGAAAATTGGTGACCAAAAAAAAAACAGTTGAAAGCATTTTAAAAATAAAAGGGGGATACAACCACATAAAAAGCCTATAATTATGTACACCACTGAAAAGAAAAACCTTATTGAACCCAATCTGTAGTCAGTGATCAACTACAAAGTAGCAAAACAAGGATAATAAGCAAAACAAAGTCACTCTAACAGAATTTTGGTATGTTTGTTGGGAGGTGGGTTTGAGATGTATTTGTGAATGCAAGGTCATGATTGTTATGGTATGGGAGAATATAACGGGCATTTTTTCCAGTCCATTTTTCAAACTAATAAAAAGAATGGTGAGGCAAAAGCAGCACTAACATATGAAAGCATATATTTCAGCCATTATGCTACAAAGGGAAAGAACTATTCATAACAAATATGTCGTCGAATTTGAAATTCAAATTACTGATATAAACTTAATTGCAGACTAGTAAAAAAAAAAGACACGTAAAATGCAATAAAAATTGCTTGTGGTATAGATGGTTTTTGATGTATTTACATTTTTTGTTTTTGTTTTTGTTTTTTTGAGTTTGCTCAAAATGCGATAATCCGCTATCCAAAACAGGAAAGTAAACTTGGACTGCCAATTAAATGGAAATTAGCTAATTACAACAGCAATACACAAGGCTGGCCGAAAAAAAATTAAACATTAAATAATGTTGCTTGAACTAGGATTAAAAAAAAAAGTTTGGACTAACAGATAATTGCGAGCGGTTGTGTTTATTTTTGTTGTAGGCTTATATATATATATTTTTGCTTTAGAGAAAAGAGCAGCAATAAAAGGCATTAGTACAACTGTATCGTGTGGCAAGAGTAAAAAGTAAACTGTAGGGTGTAAAGTTTACTACATTTCAAGCAACAGCCAGCGCTAAAGACGTGCTACAAAAGATTAGAGCAATATCCAAGATAGGTGAACACAGAGGGTGTAATAATTATTAGGCACCAGAGTATAACATACTTTTCTTTTTACAGCACGCTAGAAAGCGATATATAGATACACATCCGACAGAGTCGTTGTGAAAATGGTAAATAAATTTTTTTGAAGTCTACTGTTTCGGACCAGAATATCGTTAGAGTAGTAAAAGTAGCAGCACTAATGGTATTTATAAACGGAAAAATAGTCAAAAGTACCCGTAGATCCACGAGATCACTATACTCTTATACAAAAAATAGGTAAAAATATATTTTATCAGATTAGTGAAATGTGTGTATGATTTAGATATTGATGTATAGAGGTAATATAGATAATAAATACAACTAATTTAGGAAGAGGATCCTTCGGTGAGGTATACAAAGCGTAAGTGTTTCTGGCTAGAATCGCTGTGTAATAGTGGTGGTGACTATGATTTAAGATATGCTTTATACATAATTGTGTACATAGGATTGACAAAAAGACAAAGAGGCATGTAGCAATCAAAATAATAGATTTGGAAAGCGCAGAGGATGAGATTGAAGATATTCAACAGGAAATATTTATACTATCACAATTGGATTCTCCATTTGTTACCAGGTAAAAAAGAGTGTATTATACACTAAATTTTATGCGCATGTGAGTGAGTGAGTGAGTGTGTATGTGCGTGTTTTAAACTTGTTTAATAAAGAAAAAGACTTTACTGAGACTTCGGATAATAAACGATAATAAATAGGTACCATGGTTCGTTTTTGCAAGCTTCAAATCTATGGATAGTGATGGAGTATTGTGGAGGTGGATCTTGTGCCGAAATGATGAAGCCAGGGGTGATAACCGAGGGGAAAATAGCAATACTGATGAGAGAAATATTAAGAGGTTTAGATTATTTACACCGAGAAAACAAAATTCATAGAGATATTAAGGGTAAGTATAGTACAGGTTTTAGAGTAGGTGTGTAGTCTACAAGACTAATTCAAAAAAAGAAAATAACTAATATAAACTGATATATGGTAACTATAGCTGCGAATATTCTGCTGACTAGAGGAGGAGAAGGTGAGTACAGAAGGCTGATATATATAAGCTGTATTGATGACTGAAAAGAAAGAATGGTGCTAAAAAGTTAAATACAAAAATGTAAATAAAAAACTAGTCAAATTGGCAGATTTTGGTGTTTCAGGACAAATTTCAGCGACGCTGACAAAGAAAAACACATTTGTTGGTACACCATTCTGGATGGCGCCAGAAGTTATCAAACAGAGCGGATACAATAGCAAAGCAGACATATGGTCGTTAGGAATCACAGCGATAGAACTTGCCAAGGGACAGCCACCATATGCCGAATTGCATCCCATGAAAGTCTTATTTGTAATTCCAAAGAACGAACCACCTCAACTTACTGGAGACTTTTCAAAGCATTTTATAGAGTTCGTTTCGTTATGTTTACAAAAAGAGCCAGAAAAGAGACCGACAGCGGAGCAGCTGCTTAAACATCGGTTTATTAAGGGAGCTCGAAGCACAGGGCGGCTGCTTGAATTGGTTAATCGATGGGACAGATGGAAAATTACACACCCCCAGGCACAGAAGCGAGATGATGACGATAAGAAGAAAGAGTAAGTATGTTTATTAGGGTAATGGAAGTGGTATGAATCCAAACACAAGAAATAAGATAATTATTCGGTATAAATGTGAAGATGAAATATATATATATAAACAAAATGATAAACCAATAGAAAAAAGCAAAATACGATAATATGGGATTTTAACACGGTTGAACAGAATCTATCGTCATCCAATGATATAAGAAAAAGCAACAGCAACAACAACAACAACAACAGTAATAGCAACAACAACAGCAACAAAAATATTAGCGCAGCAAGCTCACCACGACCAGTATCAGTAAACACACCAAACCAAGGATATTCGGCTTTTGCTAGACCACAAACACAAACACAAACACAACAACAAACACAACCATTATCTATGCAGAATCCGAGCAACTTAAACAAGAGAACAGCGTCAACGCAACCAATGACTCAGATCAGCAGTACGCCACCTAGTGCTGGGGTATCAGGATATTCAAAATACTCGAGCGAAAATGTTTACGAGAGATCGCCAGTAAAGGGAGGAGCAAGCAGACCGTTAAGCGCGCAGTCGAGACAAACTAGTCATGTGGCAAAGCCAGGAGTCAAGCAAACACCGATGTTGGGGATAGATACAACGGCTAGAGATGTCGAAAGCAGCGCTGTGGGCTCAGCAGTCAAGTCAATGTACATTACCAAGCCCAGTGCCAATGCAAGTCCAGAAGTTGCTCGAGCCCTGGCGCCTGGAAGACAATACGTGGCTCCAGCTGCGGGAAAAGAAAGTTTTAAGCAAATGGTTGCTACGAGACAGCAATCCCATTCAAGTTCGAGACCATCAAGCGCAAGCAGCCAAAGCTCGGCGTTGCCAGTGCCTGGATGGAGTGTGCAATCTGCAAATAGGCCACATTCGCCACAGACCAGTAAAAATGAAGCGGCAATTGGAGGAGAGGAGCTGAAAAACCGGAGTGGCACGCCACCGCTGCCATCACGTGATGAGTTGTTTGAAAAGCTGGTGATTCCAGCAATAAGGCGGCTGAACCAACACACTACAAGCAGCCGGGCGAAAAAAGGATACATGTATCTCAACAACGGATTTGTGAATGCTGAGAGGGAGTGTCCAGGTATCACCGAGCATTTTATTCGCGAGTTGGTCTACAGCCTGCACTCAGCGAGTAGCCGAAAATAGCGAACCCGTCTTTTTGTTGCCTGTTTTGATGACTTTGTTTGGATTGCGACGGCCGACACCAACTATAGGCATTCCATTAGCGTCGAATCTTTCGCCGGTTCGACCTCTGGATGCTGATCCGGATGTGGTAGTTGCTGCTCCAAACCAGAAGGCATCGACATCATCTGCATTATTGGTCCGCATGGCTTTGTTTAACAGCATGTTTCTTCGCTTCATTGATTCAGTATATGTTTTGTCATCGGCTCGGAGTACCAAGTGGTTGGCGTTTGCTGGCGAGGGAATCGAATATTTCTTACCCCGCAAATTGTACCGGAAGTTCTTTTTAAGGTGGACAACCACTCCCTCGTCTTGCTCTGTTGTCGAAATCGATGTTTTGAGCAGCGTTGGATGTCCACAGGAAGTACAGAACTGCGTGTCCATTTTGTGTGTAGTTGCGAAACAGCTGTGGCATCGCAACACGAAGGTTTTGATTTTCTTGATTACTTGCTGGCCTTTGCTAACATCCACCAACTCTACACCTTTTTTTCCATTTGTTTCCCTTTTTTCCAGCGTAAGAATCACATTCTGCATTGCAAAGTCCATTGTTGCTATCTTTACTCTACTACCTTTTTGCTTGATACCTCTCTCGTTATCTTTATTTCTATTATTTTTTGCTCCTCCGTTACTAATACCATTACTACTATTTTCCATTCCAATGTTGTTCATACCGCCATTTCCTGTTGTTTTTGGGGTTATCCATCCTCCATCATCCGAGTTTGTCCATCCAGGTAATCCTGTGTTGTTAAAGTTATTTCTTTTCTTGTAGTTGTTTTTCTTTTTTCTTGTTGCTGTACTCCACTCACCTCCCTCCTCCTCCTCCTCCTCCTCCTCTTCCGGTTCACCTCGTTCTTCTACTCCCTCCTCTATTTTCTCTTCAGGCTTAACACTATCAACCTCCTGGTCTTCGTTAACATCAGAACCCTCGACCACCACCTGCTGCTGCTGTTGCTTCTTCTTCTTCTTTTGCTTTCTTTTCTTCTTTTTAGCAACATTTTCATCCATACCATCATTGGTATTTTCTTGCTTTTCTACCTTGTCAGCATCAATTTCCTCGACGACGTTATATTTTTCAGCCAACATCACTCCCAATGCAATCACCTTGATATCGGCTATTGACAAACTACCGAAATCACCCGTTTCTTTGGCCGTTGTAATAACCTTCTTGACGCTGCTGTTGTCCGGCTCAATTACCTCGAGCTTAACGTTGGTGATTTGCTGTTTGGCGTATTTACTCGTCAACTCGCCAATTACCTGTGGTACCGTCACCAGCTTATACAGCGACTCATCAATATACTGTGAATAGCGCCCACTGTTGTTGTTAATAGTCAGAATTACATTTGTATCCAACACTAAATACTCTGTGTCTACTTTTTCGCTCTTGTCAGCAGCACTTTCTTGTCCCGTCTCGCCCTCTGCTTCGTTCTGACCTTCTGACACACAAACTGATGTCTCGAGAATATCTTGGTTTATATCCTTGGAATCGTTACTCTTGCCATTCTCTAACACTTCCTGTACTCCATGTTCTCCGTCTAAATCTATTTTAAAAGCATTACTAAGCTGGTCTATTTCAGTTCCCTGATCCTTTTGCATTTCCTTTTCCATTATTGTTGGCCCTTGCTTTCTTGCTTTTCTGTACAAAATAAATGTGTCCCGATTTTGACACTCTTTTCTCTTGTGTTATTTATTCTCTTTGGTTTATTTCGACCTTTACTAAAACTATATATACTATAACCCTAGCAATGTCTCCCCTCCCATCAAAACTGCAAAAAAATAAAAAAAAATTTTTTTTTTTGGCTGGATTAAATCAATTTAGTCCTAATGATTTTATTAAATCACGTGTATTTTTATTGCATTTGCTCATTGTCACACATATTTTGAAAACCATCAAAAAAATTTTGTGAATGGACTTTTTTTATTTTAATTTCCATAGATAGATCAAAAAAATTCTAGGTACTAACCCCAAACCCATAAATACAATGCTAGTTTATTTAACTTAATAAATAAATTATAGATTTTTAACTACAATCAAATTAGTCACTAGACGAATAAAAAATGTCAATATAACTCTGAAGTGCCTCAAGAGATGAATAGAACTTTGGCAATAAAAAATCTGATTTCAAAAGGGGAGTATTCCTCAATTTACAGAAAATGGCGAGTACCAGCTGCTAGTCCGAAATTTGTTCTTCAACGAAGCTTCTGTGGGTGTTGTCATAGTACAAAAACCAATATTTCTCGTAGTTGTAGTAAGTTGGTGAATACATATAGGGTCTATACTACAAATACAAACATATCACAAACAAACAACGCTTTGGCTACCAAAAATTCAAGTAATATTAAGGAAAAAATCAAAAGTAGAGAATTCAACATCAGGGATCCGGTAGAGAAAACACAGGTTGTATCATTTTTGGAGGCTTTACATACCAATGAACTAGAGAATGGTGAAATTGCCTACAATCTATATGCAAGTTTGACTAAATCAGCAAAAGAACATTTAAAAGCCATCGACTATGTGGTTTTGCTGAACACTATACGCAAATCACATGCAGGCAGACTCAGATCTGACCAAATCTACCAATACATGACTATTGTATTTAAAGATTTGATGAATGTTAGACAGGAAAGGGTTCGGGCTGGCGAACCGATCGATGCAAATGATGACAATTTGATTTTTGTTTTTACCGAAATGCTGTCTATTTATGCCGCGATGGGAAAACATGATAAGGTATATAAAATACTGGAAAAGCTCAAAAACCAAGAAAACAGTACTAGTGAAAAGCATGGCAACTCAAACACAACAGGCGAGAATATCTTTCCTAAACCTGATATAGTCATATATAACACACTGATAAACCTTTATTCGAGGAGAAAAGAGACAATAAACGAGGCCAGGCGGCTGTGGCAGGATTTAAAAGGCACAATGAATCCACTCAGTTCTAGTACTAGCCTGGTACCAGATCTACAGACATATACTGCAATCATATCAGCCGAAGTGAGGGCCAACGACTGGGATGCTGTATATAACCTCCTTGTAGAAATGCAGGACCCAAAAATAGATATCAAGCCAGATATTGTGGTTAGAAATATTATCTTGGAGGGAATCGCAAAAAACAAAGGAATGGACGAAGCAATGGAAGAGGCAGATAATATTAAGAACAAAGACGGGATACCGCTGGATGATGCATCATACTCTATTTTGCTTGCCTGTGCATTGTTCAATCAGCGGCCCGAATTTGTCGACAAGATTCTTAAGGATTGTATAGCTGAAAATAAAATGCCTTCAGTACATAGTCTTTCAGTCTCTTTTGTCACGTTAAATACTTCAACCTCAACTTCAACCGGATTTTCGCCATCCCAGTTACTTTCCAAAATTTTGGAACTTGGAGGAAAGCCCAACGAACAAATATTTTCGAGACTTTTATATAAAAGCATCAAAGCCAATAACTACAAAGAAGCCCAGCTGATATACAAGCTGACTGAAGAAAATGTTGGCAAAATGTCCATCTCGCTGTATGGTATTATAATTGAGGCATTATGTAAAAACAAAAAATTTGAACATGTCAAAACCGTGTTTAAGGAAATGCTTGCAAATGACGTTGTTCCAGACAGCTACATCTTTTACTCGATTATGAGCAATTGTTGTACAGACAAATCACAAATGCTATACTGGCAATCCGTTTTCAGGCCACTCAATATTAAATATTCTGTTCATTGCTACAACGCCTTATCTAAGCTTTATATTAAATTTTACAACGAGGGTATAGCATTCACAAAAGTGCTATTCACTATAACTGAAATGCTTGAAAATTTGGATAATGAATACGACATTACTAGCTTCAACCTGTTATTCCAGTCCATCAACAATGCTCTACTTTATGCAAATCGTTCTGAAAGCAATCGCGAATTTGTCAACAAGGTCTTTCTTAACACTTTTTCCAAATATAAACAGTTCACCAACTCAATTACCGCTTCTTCCCCTGTGAATATACAAATAGCGAGCTTTGTAGACTATTGGTATAAACGTAAACTTTTGCCGTTAAGCGAGGCCTCTTCGTCGATTTCCACCGCTACCTCCCCGGACCACACCACATTTGTGCACCTTCTCGACATTTATACGACCTTGAACATCACCGGATACGCCCATTCGATGTATGTCTCCATTCCCAAAAACATCTTGACAAAGATCCTACTATTAAAAAGTCAATCCACTCTAAACAATCTCATGAACATGTTTCTATTCCACAAGCGCTATGACTATGTAAGCCAAGTTTGGATAGATCGCATCAAGCTCAGCTACTACAATATCGATCCCGTTGCGGTCGCAATCATGCTGCGAACATGTGACCAGCAAGGCCATATTTTAGCTGCAAAACAAAATTTTGAGTCACTATTGAAATCGCACGACCTCCCATTCCTTATAAGCCAGAACTCGCTTGCTTTCTCCATTTCCACCATCAGTAAGAACTCCACCCCAGTCTTTTGTGTTGACGCAAAGGTAATTTACCTATATGTCGCCCTGCTCATCAAGTATAGACTTTTGTCCGAGATTATGCCAGCAATTAACTTGTGGTACAAAACTGTTTCGTCCTCATCCTTGACTCCAGACAGGAACAGAGATAAGCAAAGCGAAGGTGACACTGCTGTTGATAGCCTTGACGACAAAGTTTACTATAATAATCCATTTACACTCTTTGATGACTTTTCGGATAATGAATATCAGGATCTTGATTTTGCAGCTGCCGTACCCAACCGAGCGACTCTCCCACAACACATTGTCTCTGGGATTATATCTGCGCTAAATGATCCCAGCCTCACCACCGAAAGCAATGGCGAAAATATTAAAATTCAAGGCGAATTCTTGCGATTTGTAGAAGCCCGTTTTCCACTGTCTGTTCCCATTTGATTTATATTTTATTTTCAGTCTATATACACTAGAATATCATAAATTATATTTTACTGCAACATTTATCTATCTATCACACATCATCTTTGATCAAAAATATATACGTTTTTGACTGTTTTTCTACTAGGGTCTCCTCTCCAAATCCTTTCTCACCATCAGCTTTGGTGTTTTTACTCACTGTGGTTCGTACATGGTTGTATCCTGGATACTCGCTAGGCACAAACTTTACAGTTGTCTTGGTTACTAATCCTTTAGCTTGTTTGGCTAGCCTTTTGACGTCCCAGAGGTCGTATGGGCTGCCGCTTTTTAGTGTCACATGAACCTCACCCTTCTTTACATCATCATTTCTCAATATTTTTGCTTCCAAACAACTACTGAAAAATTTGAAGAGCAATTCTTGATTCTTTTCGACATTTCTATCCTGATCCTTGATCCCCAAGCCAACGTGCGGAAAATTAAACACAACTTTGTCGTATTGTTTGCCTTTTATTGCCTTGTAAGACTTCAGTTTTGTACAGTCTACGCCAAAAAGCACCTTTCCCCCCATTAATTTGAACTCCTCAATATTATCTTTCGCCTCAGGGTATTTTTCCAAAACTTCACTTTCCGTATCCAGACTTGTTGCCAATATCTTCTCGCCCGTTCTTACCTTCTGAGACAAAGAATTTGCAAAACTGAAGTTACCCTCTCCAATTAATAATATATTATCGTACTCTTCGTATAATTGCTGGGGCTTGTACACATGCTTTTGTTTGTGCGTTTGTTTTTTGACAATTACCTTGTTTTGGACCTTGTTTTTCAGTCGATTCTCTAATTGTTTTTTTAATCCTACTTTCTTTGCCTTTGCCATTTAATGCTCTAGATATATTTGGTGTGTATTTAATTGGTCTGATTGTGTTGATTGTCACTCGGTTTCAATGTACTTTCTGTTATTGCCCTACTATTTTGCTTAAATGATCAAAGTATTAATTGTATAAATAAATCAAAAAATCTAATAAAAAAA
>LSSK01000678.1:0-26354 GCA_001969505.1 Zancudomyces culisetae | reverse complement strand
AGAATAGGTAACACTTTGTGTCTTTTGTATCTTTGCACTTTTTATCTATTTGTCTATTTTTATGTATCGCTTTTCTTTTGAAAGTATACATTATTCAACCGACAAGGTAAAGCCAGTATTTCTAAAACTCAGCCTATAAATATATATTGGATTAGTGTGGAAAAGGCTGATAATATTGAGGAAAGACCAAAAAAAGTTTTCAAATCGTCATAGCACAGCAAACGCACCCGTGTTTTAGTCATTAACTGTTTTATACATTTGGATTTTTTTGTGCTCAATATACTATTAACCCCAATCGATACTAATTATTGCTAACCATATCTGTTTTAAGCTTGTAAGATCAAGCATTCAAAAAACCAAAGTAGAGCCTAAAGTATAATCTAAAACACAATTTCATCGAGTTAAATGCATTAAAGTGTAATTGTCCCAAATATCAGTTTTACACAATTCAATACAAATAAAACTCGCTTTTTGTTTTTTTTATTTATTTAGTGGAGCAAAGCGAATTCCAATAAGAGCAATGTGGCTAGAAAAAAAAAGGAGCCAATAATTCATGTATAGAAAAACTAAAAGAACACATAACTTTCACAATTCACACAGTTGCACATAAAGGGATAAATGCATGGTTGATCAGCTGATAAATCAAGCGAAAGATGCAGAAAAGGTGTATCTTGACGCACTAGGAAGAAAAGTATATATAGTTAGCCATGGATGATATTATTTAAATATATGTATATGAAACAGGGTTGTTTTTAAGGGTTTTGGTTTTGCGAATCAGAATTGCTTTCTAGATCCCAGTTGCTATCACCGTCCCAGTCATGAGATTCATAGAGTAATGTATTGTGGTCAGTATTCTTGGCCTGATTATTAGAATTGGTGTCCTGTTTTTTAATAAGGGCGGCCTTTTCGGTATTTGAAGAGGACTCAGGAGCAGCAATCGTGGCTGCAGATTTACTCGGTTCTTTACTCAAAATGGCATCTTTAACGCTGTCTTCGCTAGTAATACTTATCTTAGTGTGGATATCGCTCATAGAGTCATCCTGATCTTCGAATTTCCCATCAACCCCGCCCACCAACTCATCAAATAATTCGTCCAACTCGATTTCATTGTTAAGGCCTTCGGCTGTCGAAATCAGCGGGACACGTTTGTGTTGACTTAGTGATATTGGAAGTAGTTCTCTATTCTGACATAATTTTCTCCCTAATCGCGTCATTATGATACTACACACAACTATCGTAATCCACCAGAGCAATGAGAGAGGAAATTCTCTTTTGTATATGAAAATGGTAATAAAATGAAAAAGATAGAATGTTATTGTAAAATCCAAGCATTTCCGAGCCCGCTCAACTATAAGAACGAGCAATACAGAGCTATTTTTTTTTATTAAAAAAGTGATGCAAACAGGATTAGTTGCTAAACAAAATCTCCATCAAGCATTCTTCTTTATATTGTTTTACTTTGGCATATTTTCAAATAAGATGGAGGTATGGAGGGAAGATAGAATGGCAAACACCTTGTAACTTAAAACAAAGATAAGACTTACTTTACTAAAGAGCTAAGTATATGTACAGATAACACTATCCATCCCTGGGTAGTGTTTGCGTTGATGGCTTCATCATCGAACACTGCTACTGTTGGATCCAAATCTTTCGTGAAAAAGCTGGTAATATATAGAAATAGCCATAGGTTCAAGATTCCGGTTAGTTGTAGGGCTAAAATTTGAAAAAGTATAAGTAGTGGATTCCATTTAGTGGATCTAAATGATGAAAAAACCACCATCTTGCTTGTTTATATTGTTTTTAAACTTTAACCATCTGAAATAGTGGGTGAAAGCTATTTAATATTTATTCATTGCATCAATTATGCACCCTTTTTAAAGTGAGGCAACATTTTTCTTCATAATTTACAACAGGCAGAGAGAAATATTAAAAACCAGTTCTATTTTGACCAAAATTTACCAAATACATTCTTTTGCCAAGATTTATTAACAAGTAAAAAGGAAGTACAACAACACAATATCCAATAGCGCTAGATATGCTCGTAAGAGAAATATCAGAAATGGAGAAAGTGAAATTAATAGCTTTGGTCCCAAGGTTTTTCTATCAATACAAAAGTGACCATTTCAGTGTGTATCTATACGCCAATATTACCCTTTTTTTTTCAAGAATGCAAGCGAGTTTTGTATTAATGTTGGATTTGGGAGCTGCACATAAATAAGTGTGGTAAATAACAAAACATGTCAGCCTGAAAGTACCAGCAGCGAGAAAAAATTGATATGTCCCGAATACTAGTAATTTTATTTGGTGGGGGCAAAATAAGCTATGAAAAAGAAAAGGTACAAAGATTATCCAATGTAGCTTTAGTGCTGTTAAACCCGGCACTACATGCTAGGGAGGTACCAATCCAAGCTCTGTCAGAAGATAAAAAGACAATCCCACTGGAAAGAAGAGGCGTGCCATCAGTCTGCTTGTCTTCGGTAGATTCTTCAGCAAGCTTTGCTGACTCTGCCAAAGTATTCCAGCCTGGAACCTCGTACAAAGCCGACGAAATGTCAGCCAAAAGTCGCGGTCTAATATTTGGTATGTCTGCAAGGCCTCCGGTGATAAGTAAGTTTGATGCCATAGTACGTCGCAAATCAACCGGAACAGCTTTAATCGATCTTAAAACAAGCTCGGTTATACCTAATTTATCAACCTCGGGGTCGCCTAAAAACACAACCTCCAATATATGCTCTCTAACCCAACCAGGCAATCTTATTCTAATTGCTTGGCTATTTTCTAGTTCCCACGCGAAATCCAACTCGCTGGCAATCAAAGTTTGAGAATAAAACGAGAGCAGCTCCTTGCATACTAAAGGTGAATCAGTTTCCGAGGATTCGCTGGATATGGCCAGGCCTTTTGGTGGTGCAACCGGCGATGCAAATATAAAGTTGTGGATTATGTGGTTGCATAGTTTCTTTGTAACAAAGCTTTTAGGAAGCTTATTGTTGAACCCGCCAACTTCAACGATGCTGTATGCTCCATATTGTGTCAAGACTTTACCAAGATACTCCTCCAGTGCCTTTCCTGCTATTGAGGAGTACTGTGCGTAAACGTACATCGGCCTTCCATCGAATACCTTTAGATATTAATTTTGATTAGCCTCACATAGTGGTGTTTTGGGGTATACAAACATTACTTACCGGAACTACAGATGTTTCCAAATATCCAATATTTACCACCAATCCCTCCATTTTACCAACCGTTAGTAGCGACATCAATGGCTCTGGAAAAAACTCAACTGATGGAACCTATCATACAAAAAGAACGGATTAGCATTTTTGTCGTTTATGAATATGACCAGCGTTTCGTGTTTATAAATATAAATGTCTATTTTAAGTTGTATTTACATTGAGCGTTTCAAGGAGTATATGGATCAGGATTGCTTTAACAGGATTGGGTAAATTACAAGAATCTACAATAACTACACTCCTAGTTCTAGGATCTATAAGCAATTTGCTTCGTTTTATTTTTTTTAAAAAAGATCAATTATGTTTTAGTCTGATTTTTGCTAAAATTTTGATTTTATGCCTTAAAAATCACGGATTCATAAGAAACATAAAAAAAAGATAACTCACTTGAGGTATATAAAATGCAGTCTCTCTAATAACATATCATGAACATATTCAAGCTTATTGTCCTCCAAGGGTAGCTCGTATAATGTCTCATTCTAGTTTATATTTTTTCGTTACAATCCAGAATAGCTCTTTATATTCGATAATGTTTAGGCCTCATTTAGCTATTTCTATAATACGGAGGAGATAATAGTTTAAAATAGCCTACAACTTACCATTGTTTCTTTATTCTTACACTCTTCCAGGATCTCGCTCTGCTTTTTCCCATCAAATTCAATTTTGTACGCTGGGCTGCATGAACCTGAAAAACCAGCTTTTATAAGAGTTGTTCCTATCTGAAAAACAACTCTTTCTACATTCTTATCTATTAGTTGGCGACTTTTGTAGCCACTTTTGTATGTTTCTTTTAATTCCATAGTGTCCCCCTTGTCTGGTCAAGCAAGCTTGGTTTTCCTATCTTCGTACTTCTATTATAATTTTGTATGTGTGCCCCTGCATGAATCTATATTTCTCTCCCGTTGGCTCTCAAAATCGCATCGCTTACCGCTAACTATTGTCATCCGCAACCCAAAAAAGCAAAGCGATTTTTATTTCATAAAGAAGCTGCTTAATTCCACTTTCTATGAACAACAACATCTTGGGAAGTCAATTGGATGAAATCGAAAAGCTGAAAAAAAAATCGAGCTAGTATTTGTTTATTTTCTGTAAAGCAAACTGTTAAGTTTAATTATATTATATGCACAATACTAGCTAACTCTAATAAACCCATGTATGTCTCGCGCCATCATAACATCTATATACCACATACTCAGTGGTAAATAACTAACAGTCTTATGACCAAGACTAAGGAAAAAAAAGCTATCTGTGACTCAATATATCCAATAGCTGCTTTGGTAGTTTAGGGATGAAGCTAGATTCGGCCCAGTCGGGTATCTCGGTTTCAAAACTCCAATTATGCCCAGAATAACTCATGGCATGAAGCCAAATACCCAAATCACTGATGGCTGGATCAGGGTATTCCATTTGATGACATTCGGGGCAAAACGTGGTGGTTGGCTGGTCATTCGTTTTTGTATCTAAATCTGAACTACTTTCACCAACATGACCGGTATCTCGTATGTTCTCATTATCAGTAGCACTATTCAACCCAGCTGTTCCATCCATCGAACCCGCCCTTATTTCATTAAGCAACCGATCGATCAACGGCTGTAGTAGGTCCGAATTGGTATTAGCCTGTTGCTTTGACAAATCTACAATGTCATGACCACCCACGTCGAATTTTAGCTCTCCAGGATCAACGTGTTCCAGTTTTTTTTCATCTACTTGTTCTGGAAGCTGTCCCAGGTATCCGAGCTTGGCCCCCCATATATTCGGATTGCAGTACAACGGGTCATTTACTATGGGAAATCCAAGATATTGGAGATGAACACGGATTTGATGTGTCCTTCCTGTCTTTGGTCGGCCTATTCGAGTTACCGACTGTTATTAAACTTTATAGTTTACGAAATATATAAAATAGTACAAAGATTGCTATTGTATCTGGCTTGCATGGAAATCAATAAAAAGAAGTTTTTTTATGCTTACATATAACAACGCTCGTATGCTCGTCGGAGAAAATCTTTTCAAATTCTGTCAAACTTTCTTTCCCACCTTCGATATCTACACAATTAAGACCAAGCTTATGTGCCACTGTTCTAATAGGTTTATCACATATCACTACTCCCTCTGGAAATGTACCTAAAACCCTGCATATATATTTCTTTTGTACTTTTCGAGCAGACATTTCTTGTTCAAGCTTTCTGGCATTTTCAGCATCGGTACCAAGTATCATCAATCCTGAAACCATACGATCTAGCCTATTTCCTAAATATATTTTGTCAACACCAAGCTTGTTTGCCATAATTTCGACCACAGTATTGTATCTATATCTGCCGCTAGGATGAACTGTAATTCCCGCGGGTTTATCGATAGCAATATACCCATTAGCTCTACCAACTATTCTAATATCCTTAGCTACTATTGGAGGTTCGTGCCTGTGAATGTAATGCGTAATTTTATCCCCATTTTTTATAATTCGATTTAGCTCCACAATTTGATCGTTGATTTTAATCAAGCCAGTATTAATTGCATTTTTCTATAGATGTATGTTTTAGAAAGATTCAGTAAGATTCAGTGCATATGAGTAGAACCCCTGGTATTAAAGACTAATCACACCAAGCGTAATAAAAGCAAAAATATGAAAAATGAAAAATGAAGATCCGAAATCGGAAATCGAAAATGTGGTTACATAATACTCTGCTTCTCGATCCTTAAATTCAGTTTTAAAAACATCGTATACACCTCTTCCAAACCATCGTAGTTTGGCGTTCACAAAGTAAGTAAACCAATATGGCTTGACTTTTCGAAGTCCATTCTCAAAATAGTAAACTGGTTTTGATCTCATACACAACGTGTCTTCTGTTTTTGTTTGTTCCGCTTTGTGATTTTGTTTCCTTTTTTTTGTACTCCTTTCCTGGATATCAGTAATCTCTTCTGGATGTGACTTTTGCTTATCGTTGGATATTGGAGGGTCCATATCATTTACAATCTTAAAGAATCCCACTGAAGTTGGTATTTTTTTTTAATCTTAAAAGAAGCAAATAAGAACAAGTTGTAACTGATTTGTTTTTTTTTTCTTTTATGAGTGATCCGGGATTTAACCATTAAAGATTATATAAAAAATTAGTTTGGTGTCACATAAAAAAAATGTCTGAGACATGGCAGATCAATACCTTTTCTTCTGCAAAATTGCGCTTTAGCAGCACTTTCTCCTCCATCTATTTCATTTTATTTTTTTTTAAAAAAAAATAAAAGCAATTAACGAAAATGTACTGTTAAGGTTTACTGAAACTTTAGCAGAATCAAGTATAGAAGATAAGTATCAAATAAATATACTGATAAAACCATATTGATTTAATTCCCCCCTCAAAACAAATAAAAGACATAACTATTGGTACCAAAAAGAAAAAAAAAGCTAGTAAGAAAGTACGAAAAAATTATTGGCTATCTAGAGGCTTTCTAGCGACAACAAGAAACATGGGTGTGAAAATATTATGCTTTCCACCAGCAACGCAGGAATCGGAGGCCTCAAGTAAGATCTCATTAGTATCGTAGATGGCTTTTGGTATGATACGTAATAACCCAAAAAGTGCAAGCATTCCGGATGAGATTTTTCTTCCTACAACGGATTTGATGAATGCTCTTAAAGATTTGAAACTAATAAAGTCTTGGAAGAGGTCAGAATACCACGGCATTTCATTTCCAGGGCCGGTGATGGCAAGGTCCTCGGAGTATACCAATTCAAAACCGGCCTTTTCTATAGCACTAAGACACTCTTTAGTAGAGAAGAGCTTTGGAAGACTGTTACCATACTCGATTCCTGAAATTACTTCAGCATGCTTGGGGTTGGAGGGATCATAAGTATCAGTGGTACACCACTCGTAAATGGCAGCTCTACCGCCTGGCTTCAGAACATTGTATATCTGTTTGTATACACCCACCAGATCAGGTGCATGACATGTTGCTTCTATGGCATATACCTATCAGTTAAAAGTAGAAAAAGCATTATTTGAAGTGGGTACTGCAAAACTGTATTACTTGGTATGGTTGAAAACTTATAAATATGACTTACAGCGTCAAAAGAATTGTGTTCAAATGGCATATTCATGAAATCGCCTTTTACAAATTTGGTGTTTTCTGATAGCCCAAGCTTTGCGCTGTTTTTTGTCGCCTTTTCGAGTTGGTAGTCGTTGTTGTTTATACCTGTAACATGGGCTCCTGTGAGCTTGACGCATTGTCTTGCTGGTCCACCAACACCACACCCAACATCAAGAACCTTATCACCCTTTTCAATTCTGGCCTTTGAAAACAACAAATGTTCATGTCTATCGATACTCTCGTCGAATGTCTCTGTTTCGCTTCGTCTTGCAAAATGGAAGGATTGGCCCCAGCCATACTACGAATTTAATTGAATTTTGTTATGTTGGATGTTATATACACTAGAAATCATGTGATATACATTCTATCCCACAAGAGTTGATGAATAAGTAAATCATTTTACCTCATAAAAGTCTGTTACAAGGTTATAAAAGGTATTTGTCATAACCTTATATTTGTCGCTTCTTTTATCAACGGTTTTCCCCCTATCATTACCCCAAAAGTTTTCATAGGTGTTGTAAGAGGAATCAAAGACCTCACGGTTCTTTTTGGCCATTGTTTTTACACTCTCGAAAGGAGAATTTGGAATAACGACATCGGCACCATGTAACAGAGTCGATGTTTCAGGAGTAGGGTCCAGAATTTCGTCTTGGTGTGCTCTAGGCATTTTGTCTTAGCACTTTTTTTTTGCTTGTTATTTTTTTCGTTTTGTTTTTTAACTTAACAAACTATATGAGTAATATTCCAATTATGGACCAATTTTTAATACAGTGATGAAAGCAAATTGAAAGATGTAGTGCTTAAATAACTTTTTAACGGCCTCGCTATTGTGCAATCTCCGGGTCTCTAACTTGACATCAAAAATAAAACTTGCGGAAAATTTTTTTCTGTGGTTACTATTGATTATCGCCATTTTATTGGCCTGCTTTTGTTTTGGTTAACTTTTACAGCCCACCAACACGGTTAATAATTTTTACAAATTTCTGAAATCTGATGAACACCTCAAAACCCCCAAACTTTATAATACCCATTTGTTTACCATTACTAAAACATATCTTGGAGCAAAAAATAGGCTTTCCAATTCAAATAGGTATTAACGACTCATGGGGTCCTGCAATCTTTATTTTTTTATTCCTTGTCATACGCACCCAGGGGCATCTGCGTTTTTTTTTGTACAGAACGTCTTGGTATCTTTTCATTATTAGTCGAGGAGAGAAGGGGGTGTAAAAGATTAGCTAAACCATCTACAGTACATTTTTAATGTGTACCTTGCGTTGAAATTGCTAGAGGATATTTGGTAAAAATAATAAGCCGAAGTAATTTAGGAATGGTTTTTCAAATTGGGCATAGCCACGAGTTGTTCAAAACCCATGCTTTATGTGTTTATTTTTTCAGACAGATTATTCTCCAGGAACATTATGCATGTGAAAAAAAAAACAGAAATATTTCAAGAGTGCAATCTCTTCTCTACCTTGCTATTTAGTGTAGCTCCAATAGCATTATTAACAGACAAAATTTCAAATAATATTAAATAAAAGCACAATAAAGGGCCAATAAACAGCGATAAATCGACCTTGTTCGCTTTTCAATGATCAATGTGAATGAATAACATTTCTGGCATTCCTTTATAAAATCACTGTTAAAAATCTTCAGATCCATCGGGTTTCCCATTACATCTTTCTTCCATCCCTATCGTTTTGTAGCATTAAAAAAGGGTTTGTCTGATGATTTCAAGCGAGGAAATTTCATTCAAGCATTATAAAATCCCGAGCTAAAAGGTATGTACTACGATCTAAAATACCCAGCCATCTTGCCTAATTTTTCATTAATGGGTTTGCTTTATTTTCAACTGAAGCACTACTGTGTATTGTTGATACAATATGACTATTATGAATACTGCCTAAATGTTATGTTTAGGTACAATACTTAATAAGGAGAACGAGTAAACTGCATTTTATTTTCATAATTCTTAATTATCGTCAATAAAATTTGTGGATATTTAGTATTGTCATAGATATAATGGCTTTGCAGCACGCAAATTACCAAACGTTCAAGCTATACGCGGATGATCTAGTCGGAATATATATGATGCGGCGAATCTATTGGTAGAATATCGTTATTTGTGGAACTGCCAATCAGCTTTCATTAGCAAATCCTTATTGTAGGTCGTATCTTCTAGGAGTTACAAGCACCACCCTATTTTATCAAACAAGCAAGATTAAACTAGTTTAATTAAATCAATTAAACTGGACTTTGTTGAACTGAATTGGGTCAGAGATAAAAAAAAAACAAACACTTTTGACATTAACTCAACTTCTAAAATCAACAGTAATATACCAAGACCAAAAAAAAGCAGATATATTAACGGCTACTTTGAATGTACTTTATACCGTGCAAGCCCCCCTACTAAAAACTAATATTTCTGAACAGATATCTTTTACATTTCTTGAACTTGTATTCTCAAGTTTTAATGCTGTTTGTTTTATTGAATCTGCACTAGTTACAATTACCATGAACTGTGAATGGCAATTACGACAATAATCATACTTTAAAATGAAAGCACTTCCCAGTTTATCATTTTTATACGTATTTTTCTTTGCGATTTTTAAACCTCATAATCTTTTCACAACCCAATCAGGATTTATGACAGAAAAGGAGTGGCATAGGGCTAAGCACTCAAGCACAGTTGAAAGTGAAACACAGCAGGCTACTATAGTTGCCTGCGCGTACCAATATGTTGTTTGCTCCGCTCAAATCATAAACGGCTTGGTAAAGCTGTAAATGATAACACTGAACCTGTGAAAGAGTAGCTAATATTATTACGAGAAAAATGTCATTAAATTCAGTTATGGAGACATATAATCGATTCCCACAAAGATATTTCAAAAGATGCACACTGGCTTCCCTATTCAACAGTGGGATTCATGCCACACTTCTGTAATAATTAAAAAAAAGTAAATATGAGAGAGTGTTCTATGCTATACTTCCAGGTACAACGATGTCATTTATTAATCTTTCCCCCTCTTCCATCTAGTCTACCTCGTGCAAGAAATTGATAAAGATTATTTAGTTTTATTAAACAGTCGTTTCTCAGTAACATCAAAACCCAAAGATACAAAAACCAATGGTATAGCCATCATCATTATGCTGGGAAGTGCTAGGCGGTACTAATTAACCTCTCCATGCGTTTTTTTTTGTGATTTTTGGAAATGAATGATGAATTTCACTGTAAAATGGTCAGGTGGTGCATTAATTAGACCCTTAAAAAAATGGTGGAAGAAATTCTTTCAAAAACAGGATCTGCGCTCGCTTTTGTGATATTTAAAATCTATGCATGCAAATAGAAACCAATGATGATAAAACAGAAACGACACACATGGTTTATTATGATAGTTTATGTCACACTATCAATAAGCAAATATTTCTAGAAAGTATAATAGTTATTCGAAGCCTTTTCCTTGACAAAACATATTATATAGGTAACATTTCGTTATGGGTAACCATAAAATACTTATAAATACCCAAGGATGGAATGAAGGCTGTATGAAATGGTATCCTCAGGTGTATTCGATAGTAAATAAAATACATATCCAACTTTTGCACACTTGTGTGGCTTCTTTTCTCTAAAAAATAAAATATAATAAAAATAAGCACTAAGTGTGACTATGACAAAATCTGTGGAAAATAACATAAAATAGGTGATAAACACTAATAAGTAAGGGGTTGTTGTGGACACAAACCATTGTATTTTTATCGTTACTTGTTGTCTATGTTCAAGTTAAGATGATGTTGAAGTATAATAATCATGACTCTAACACAATGTTGTAAGACCGTGGCTGTATATGTCAGTTGGGACCAAAGGGTTACTTTGTACTCCTGCTACTCAACAGGAAATGCTGGTGTTGATGTTTATTTGCATTCTCTAGTTCCAAGTCAAGCTTTCAAGTTTCCAAATTCTTACCTTTTAATTGACTTTTTCTCAAAATTATAATTAGTTCACCCTCTAATAATACAAACAATGGTACTAGTGAATAAACGTGGTCAACGGGTTCCTGAACAAGCCTATAAAAAGTGAGACTTTGTTCATCACATGAGAATGAAAAGACATAATTGGTGCGGTTTACTCACGCAATTGCGGCATTTTTGAGTCATAGAAGATTTTTGGCGTTTTAAAGGAACTTTGGTTTTACCTGTTATCAAGTTAGTTTTTACAGTTTCTACCAGTCCACTGTAATAAAAAGGTAATGATGGTGACAGTGTAGTGTACTGAAACTGGGCAGTAGCTGAGTAGTAAAGAAATCATGTCGAATACAAGACTAAATGATTGAATATCTTGTGTACTTTTATTTTTGTTTGAGTATACTACAGAAAATTGTACATGATATCATAACCATAGCTATAGCCAAACACAGGTTACAGGGAAAGAAACAACTCAGTTTTTTCAGTTAAAATATCCACCACCAAGAACCATGCAGTGTAGAATACTGTCTTATAGGTTTACCTCCAATCCCAGCTCAAACACAATTACAAATACCAATCCAATAGCTAATTTTGCCTAAAGAAAAGACCCGAGGGTTCAAGTCTGCAAACCCTGACTGCAAAATTGGTTTATTCACAAATGTTCACGGGTGCAAAAGTATGAGCCCAACATAAAATTTTATCACTTTCTGCGATTTTTACGACGTTTTAGAACTGCAAAAGTCGTTTTAGTTTATAAAAAAAAAAATCCCAACCAGTAACGGTTGATACCAAATGATTGTAAGCCAATTTAAAAAAACTAAAAATAAAAGTCAAAGTGCTAAACTAGAAATATAAATAAGCTGTAAAACAAAAGGAAGAATAATAGCGGCGATAGGCAATCGGAGAATCAAAACGCTAAAAAAACAAGGAGGGTATGAACAAGCGAAATGAACCAAAGGTACATAAACCACCTACAGAGCTGACGAAAATGTCAAAAATGATTAGTATAAAAGATGAGGATCGCTATGTTAAAGATAAAATCGTCGGAAGAGGTGCTTATGGGATTGTGTATAAAGGATATGACAAGCTAACGTACAAAGTCGTTGCGATCAAGATTATGAATTTAGAAAAAAACAACCAGAGTCTGATTGATATGCAGCGAGAAATATCACTGTTATCACAAGCAAGTTCGCCATACATCACAAAATATATAAGGAGTTTTGTAAATAATAGGAAATTGTGGGTATTGATGGAGTATGCGGGTGGCGGTAGCGTAAATAGGCTGCGAAAGGCAGGGCCCATAGAGGAAGTATATATTGGAGTAATACTACATGGAGTGCTACAGGGTTTAAACTACCTCCATCTGTCAAGGATAATGCATCGTGATGTAAAGGCTGCAAATGTATTGATAACTGACCAAGGGACGGTACAGGTTTGTGATTTTGGAGTTGCGAGGCAGATTTTTACGACGGACATAAATGGAAGGGCGTATTCATTTGTAGGAACTCCATATTGGATGGCACCCGAGGTTGTAAAACCCGAGAGGGAGTATGGTATGAAGGCGGATATATGGTCGCTGGGAATAACGGCGTATGAAATAGTAATGGGTCTTCCACCATATGCTGATTTGGATGTAAAGGCGGCATTGAACAGAATATTGGAGTTTGAACCGCCTTCGATACCATCGGATGCAGCTAGCAAAGAACTGATAAATTTTGTTAAGTTATGCCTGACTGTAGACCCGATAAAAAGGCCTAGCTCGGTAAAACTCTTAGCCGAAAACAAATTTATAAAAACGGCGGCCAACAATAAGGCACATGTTGATTTGAAGGTGCTGATACAAAGATACGAAAAATGGGCCAAAGAAAATGGTGATGATGAAAACGAAGAGTATATAAATGGGAGGGAGGAATCTTCGGAGGATGAGGAAGTGGGGAATGATATATGGAATTTTGACAATTTTTCGCTTTATGAATTGGAAAGTGATAATGAAAAGGATCAGCAGATTTATTCAGAGGATAGAGGGGGAAGAGATAGGAGTAGCGATTTTAACTGTTACGGGCGAGCTGAGTATAACATTAGTAATGAAGAGGATGCAGTCTCTGGCGACGACACAAACATGGAGGAAGGTAGCAAGGATTTTACCAAAGTAAAAGGATTTTTTGACGAGTTTTTTAAAACACCAACAATTGAAAAAAAATCAATGGAGATAAAAGCTGGGTCGGATGACCAGCGAGATGGGTGCTCAGAAGAAAGTGTAGAGATAGAATTTGAAAATATAGCCCAACTTAAGCGGTCATTTTCAGAAAATGGCCCAAAGAAGAAAACAACAAGAGGGAAAGCTAACAGATGGGTTACTAACCTGTATAAGGGAAACTCATCCGACTCTGATATCTCTGTATTTCTTGGGGGGCAGGAAGCAAAATCCCACAAGCTCAAAACTGTTGCAGAACACATGAAAAACAAGCTAATATCAATGGCTACTGATGGAGGGTTTAGTTTTAAAGTAAAGGAGCTAAAAAGGCAGAAATCGACCAAAACCACCCATACCGCTTCGGACAACAGGGCTTCAAACTTTAATCACAAGTATGCTGCATTTTTACCAGGGATGAAGCCGGAGAAGCTGAATAGAGCCGTAAGCAAGAAACTATCAATAAACAATCCTAAAGAAAACAGCAAGCTGAGACCGGATAGCGCTGGTGTTTTATTTCCTTCGTTTGTACAGGCGAATCAGATTAAATCGTGGGCAGTTACTCCAGCTCAGTCCATGCCAGCACTAAACCAGCATGAACAACTAGTTCCGAGGACCAAAAGGACAGAAACCGAAAATACACACAGAAATATGGGCGAGGGACCACCTGTCCTTTCCATCAATACCTCGAATGCTGTGCCCATGTCAATACCCAAAAGCGGAAGCAAAAAATCCTCTTTGGGTCTTGGCTTCAAGTCACTTTGGGCGAGTGGTGAACCTGAATACGAAGCCCCGGCTTCGGCCTCTGCCCTAGACTATAACAAGAAGATATCGATACTCAGCAATGCAAGTTTACACACTAGGCTTTCCACACCCAATCAGGAAAGCTCCAGCCTGGATTCTCCTTTTGCTCTCCAGCTCGGTAGACCCACGAGTAGACCGAAAACTCTTGCCGAAAAAGTACACAGACCATCAAAAAGTAATGATATTTGCAATAAACTCGCCACAATTAACACTGTGCATTTCAGTGAACATGAAACTGGTAAAAATATTACAACCACTCCAACAACGCGCAGTTTGACTGCAGAACCTAATCCAGCACCCGTGCTCACCGTTTTTGAATCTACCGAATCAATCAAAAATGCCGACTCCTCTGGCTGGAAACAGAACTCGTCAGGATCAAGCGAGCTTATTCCCGCCTCCCCTCTCAAAAAGCTTCAGGAAGTGTCTGATAAAAGATTGTCGGCTTTGAACACAAGCTTGTTGAGTATGAGGAGCTCCAGGTTTAGTATCAAAAGTACAAGTAGCTTCGTTGTAACCAAACATCCTTCTACCTCATTTTCTACCTCAAAGGGCACTGGAAAACAGATCCCCTCGAATCTTTCATCTGGGACATCATTAGCTTCCAAGGTCCTAACTTCGTCTTCTTACATTGCGAAGCCAACACCCAAGGTCGTGAGTTTGAGTGCTGGGAAGGACTCGGCAAGCAATCTTGCTACAGAACTACCCGCTAACTTTTCAATAGACGCACATACTAACAGCAAAGACGCTGTTGATTCACCTGGTGAGTGTACCAATTCCTCAGACGCCCAGGAAGACTTTGAGGTTAATGCGGGTTTTTCGTCAGAAGAGAATGCTAGTAGTATCAAAATAGCGAACAGTCGGTCATCCTTTGGTGCATACGCCTCACCCGATTTATTTTATCCCGTTAAGCTTTACGTCCACACAAACGAGAAGCACATTAGCCCAGACTCTATGGCTCCTGTGGATGTATACAATGCAACAGTATTCCAGGCCCAGTTTGATCAACAGAACGATCCAATTGATGATACAAACAACTTGGGTCAAAGTATAAGCTCACAGTCCTCTAATCAAGACAGTTTCGAAACAAACAGGAGTGGTGATGCTGAGAAAGACAGGACACCAAACGATTCTTTCCCTACACCTAATCACCCACACTTCAATTTGACTACCAACAATAGAAACGAGATATTATCGCAAATAGGTTGTATTTCTAGTAATCTTTTAAGCTATATTGCATTCATTGATAATGAACTTTCAAAGCTTTAACACTAGTTTAAGCTTTAGTTCAATGCTCTTCCTCGTTTCCAGTACAATTTTTAGTTTTGAATAAACTCCACTTGCCTTTTATTTGTGAGCTTCGCCTAAAACCAAAGCTTGCCCTTTTTGGGCTAGGTCTACTCAAAAAGGCACTACCAATTTAGCACAAATAGTGCAGAGGCACTATTTATCCCCTCTCTTCCCCATAAAGAATTTGGTAAAAGTGACCAAGTGACCAAGTGAGAAAGAGGGAAAGAGGGAAAGAGGGAAAGAGTGATAAAACGGGAGAAAGAGGAAGGGAGGCGGAAAGACCAGCTTTTTGTCTTTTGTTGACGCTATATAATGAAGAAAAAGACACTGCAAACGTATGATAATTTATGCCATTGGAAACACACAACCTGTACGCTTTAATTTAGCACCTAGTTCCCAGAATTCACTTTATAAAGAAGCAGTATGAAAAAGTGATGCTACGGAACAACTATGTTGACTAAAATACGATACAAATAAAAGGATTTGAAAAGAACAATTTTGCGTCTGGCTACTATTTGCGAAAACATTACAAAGTTATACCAAGTACAAATATTTACTACAAAAAGGAAAAAAATGAAAAAAAATGAACTTGAATCTTTAAGATGGCGTGTTTATATTGTATCCCATCGCCTTCTGCACTCATAGTGCATCTCATTCTCCTTTTCAGGATCGCAGACACATTTTCCAGATCTGTTTGAGTTTTTGGGGCAAAAACCCATGGCGGGATGGTAATATCCAATATCACCAAAGTAGTGAACTTGATTTTTTCTCAAAAACAAAGCTGTTGCGATAGTATGGACGGGTGCATCACCCCATCTCTCGTAGAAGAACCCTCCTTCTTTATCCAAAAACTTGAAAAAGTCCTCGTACTTCTGCGACCTGTAAAAGTCTAGGTTGGCTATTTCAAAGTTGGTCCAGAAATGGCATCCATTGTATGATTTGTGATCCTTGGTAATAAAATTGATAAAATTTTTGGGCTCAATGTGCTGTGGATATTTTTTCATAAACTTATCCACCGAATCCCACAAGGTGGGTACTGTGGCCATGTACTCGGTTGGTGCCATATTCCAACCATATACCTTATTATTTTCCTTCATGAATAAAAATGGATCGTAATCAACATCACAATAATAGTGTACATCAGGTTCAATTCTCCAGTAATACTCCAAATCTTTCAAGAGTGGGTGTTTGTAGAAATACCCAGACTGGAATCTACACATAAATCTATAACTTTCGCTACCCCCGTTGATGTAGTTGGACTTCTCTCGTATCTCTTTTGCTTTGTTCTTGTCAACGTATTCAGGATATCCCCATGCCTCTCCCTCAACAAGGCCAAATGTAGCATTTGTTGAAACCAAATCTCTTACTCCTTGCTTGAACTCGTCTGTAAAGGGAACATCGTTAAGGAATATGTAAGGATAACCGAACTTACGGTTGAATCTATCTTCTACCTCTCTTATTGTCTTGCGTATGCCGTGCAAATCGCTGTTTCTTACAAGCGAAACAAATGCTGCTTTAACTTTTCTTTTTTCCTTGGGTACCAACATATTAGCTGGTGCATCGTCCTTTGCTCTAAACCCAGAAATTTCTGAAGGATTTATCTTTCCTTTATTTAATACATAGTTTAGACAAAACAAACAGATGGCCAAAATGACCACGGCCTGGATTGCTGTCTTTACTCGTCGTGGTATGACCACGCTTCTGGTACTAGTAGAAGGACTCTTACTCATTCTTCTTCCTCCAAAATATACGACTTTCTTGAGTTGTTTGACTTTACAACGCAGGAGTTGTTCGAGTTATATATATGTTTAAAATACAGGCTAGCACTTAAAGGTCAAGGCATTAAAAGGGTGTAGAAGAGCGGTCCATAATGACTTCTTTTTATATCTGTATTTTTTTTTTCTAATTCAAAGTTCAACACCATTTTACATTGTAATTGTTGGCTTTGACATAGCATTAACATTTTTTTTAACCACCATCATTGGTCATCTGTTTGATTAAAAATATATTGAAAACAGTTTCAATTTAATTAGGCTCAAAACATTGGTTCAACAATTGGAAGTTGGCGGATAAATCTAATCCTGCAGCATAAAGTTAATTATTTACCACTACCCCTCATATTAACACACTCAACTATACGAGTTACTACTTTTTTTATGACTACATTTAGAAACTGGTTTGGGTAGCTGCAAAGCTTGAGTCTATATACCAATTGCATAAGAGTCTCCCTGTTTAAGATAACCACTCTATTGATTGGTTGATTACTAGTGTTAAAGCATAACCTTCAACTTTTTTTCGCTAAAATTTCTTTATTCCAAAAGCTGTATTAATATACACACTCGCTGGCCTGGTTGTTTTATCTTCTCGTTGTGATAAAAAGTAAGACAGCTCTAGGATTATTACAAGCAGAGTCGTTAATGTGATTTAATTTTGGCCCTAGACACGGTCATTGTAAAACTTATGTCACTTATTTTAAACAAAAGTGTATTTACTCCCTCCTCATCTTCCAACTCAAATAGCTTTAAACATTTTACAAAGTTTATTTGCGAATAGTTTGTATTTCACTTTTTCAAAGCTAAAAGAATTTTGTAGCCAATAACATTACAAAGCTTGTAAGATTGTTCTATAAAATACAGTTCTGATCAAGAATTGCTGGAATACTTCAATTGCACTTCCTTTTATTGTGGATACAAAATATACATAACCTGAATAGTGAATAAGCAACAATCCTTCATTTTTCGGAAAAAAAACATGGATAAAAGAGTTGTACCCAAATGTAAAATCTGTGGTGTGAATGATAAAAAATACAGATGTGGCACCTGCGAGATATTTTAGTAAGTTGATTTTATTCTTTTCAAGAATTTTCACCTCTCTTTTTTTCTCCACGTTACTATGCTCTTACAAACAAACTATATCTTTTTGAATACATATTGAATAATGAGTAAGAATTCTATGAGATTTATATTGATACTTTATAAAAAATAAATAGCTGCTCTGTAAACTGCTTCAAGAAACATAAAGGTAGCATCCCCCCCCCATTTATACGACTTTTAAACATCATGACAATAGAAAAGAAGAAAACCCCCAATTATCAAGTGTATTTTTTTGTAGAAATCCCATGCTCAGCAAATCTTGACACAAAGTTAGGTATGATAAAGAATATTAATATTTTTCGAGATGAAATCCTTTCTGACCAGCATAATTTTATCTAAATTCTTTAATATTAGGAAGAACCGGATATGTGGTAAACCGAGAGAAGATAGCTGCTATATTAGATGCTAGCGTACCAGAAAACGATGGAATGTTTTTAAGTCAAGAGATGCTTTCGAAATTAGGTATTTCTAAAAAAAATTTACTGCACGCTTTTACATTCTTCTTGTCACAAAGAGGGGCATAAGAAATATCCTATATCTTTTTTTGCAAATCTTTAAAATGTAATTTTGATTTATTAGATACATCGGTAGAGTTAAAGACAATGCTGCGCAAGCCGGAAATTAGAGAATGTATAAAATATGTTTTAACCAGCGCCGACCCATTGGGCTCTATAAGGAGTTTACGGGAAAGAGGTCAAGAGTTTGAGTTACTTTCAGAGCACTTACTAAAAATCACCAATTCACGAATATGTAGCTAAGAATACGGGGTATTCTTGCTTTCTCTAGAATTTCGCCATTTTCTCACCGTATTTTTGGGTATTTCTTCACACCCGTCACATCAAACGAAAGGAAGGTCCTATTTAAATCTAAATGCGTTTATCGGGACTGTGCTATCTTCATGTGATGTATAAGTGTTTGTTTATTAGATTAGTGTATACCCGACCTACACACACCCGCTTTTCACACCTTTTAGTACTATAGATATTACTGGTTTTTACAAAAAAAAAAAAGATGTGTTTTTCTAAACTGGCATGTGGTGTGTCGCATGTGGAACAAATAGTGTGAGGTGGTAGGTTTCTATCGGTTTAAAGGCAAGCTGTAGTGGATCAACTTTATACACCGGATATGTTAAAGGCAAATAGTGTGATATCACACCCAAAAAATCATGCATTGTAGAATAATCAATAAGAATATGTCTACGCCTTTATAGTATCATAGTCGTTCTTTTTTTGTGAGGGAGTGCACCTCACACTTAAACATGCTAGAAGCGAAATAGAGAAGGTTCGAGTATTAACTGATCGGAAAGTCATTCCAATATTTTTTCATACATGTTGATTACCATTGATGCAAATCGCGAATCACATTAATTTAAGAGACATTCATTTAATAGTAGGGTTTTATAAAGGAAAACTATCAGCAAAATAGAACAAGATAAAATCTACGAGTGATCTACAGGTTGGCACAAATCTGGGAAACTAAATATATAGGGATGCTCTGGATTTATAGATAATCAAAAGCAGGTGGATTATCTACCTAAAGGATGAGTTTGCACAAAAATGGCACAAATTTCTTAGCTTATCCTTTTGTACAAATTTAATCAGAGCCTGTTTGTGCAAAAAACCCATCCCTGATGTGTTTTAGATGCAAGTTACGTGGTACCCAGTTGGAAAATGTTTTTAGCAAAGAAGTGTGATGAAAAAAGATATTTAGCCACTACTGGGTTTATCAAGAAAAAGTCGATTAGCACATTTCCCATATAAACCATGTACACAGAAATCATTCGGCTAAACACATAAACATTATTAAAGTACATTTTTTAATATATCTGGTGTATTCCCAAAGGCTGTATAGATTGAGCATAATTCAAGCTATTATACCACAGCATATACTGTAAAGAATATCTAATCATAGGTAGAGATATTTGCATTTTTTACGATTAAAACCGCGCATCATCAATGGATTTTTGTGGAATTCTTTTTACTGACTGCAAAAGGCAAGTAGAAAACGAAGATAGTGGAAGGAATGCAGAAAATGGATGCGTTAAGCCAAGAGATATTAAGTGTACGCAATACGCTCCTCAGACTATGCACTTCGACACCATTATATATGATGAGAAGCGATGGAGCGACTTTAATGAAATAAAGAGACCGGTCGTAGCATTGCGTCCAGAATCCACACTTACGTTTATAACAAAGGATAAAATGAATATAGAGTCATACTACTTGCCTGATATTTCTGGAGGAGATCTGATAAAGGAAATAGAAAGGCTAAGTAATAGGGTCAAAGAGCTAGAATCTATGACAAATAATTCTCATAGTAGTAATATTATTAATTTCCATGAGCGTGCTCCTGCTGGACAAGAGTTTAATGCAAAAAAACATCACTACACTGTGGACAATAATAATAGTAACAAAAAGACAATACGACGGCTTTTAAAGAATAACAACGTAATTAAAAACAAGTGTATGGCAAAGAGGGATGGTATAGAACGTAAACAATACACCCCCGTATATAAAAAACGTAAATCTATTCTACTGTCAGGACTAAAGGTAAGTCTTCTCATTTACACTTTTCACGCTACGGAAAAATATGCTTTTCTTTTCTGTTTTTTTTTATAAAAAAAAGAACTAGATGGACAAAAAGGTTAAAGAGGTGTTAAACATAAATGTATTAAACACTCGATTTTGCCAACTTTTTTGTCAATAAAAAGTCACAAGGATGTTTTAACACTATTACAGTTGTTACCACCAACTCTAAAAAATAAATGATTATACTTCTACCGTTTGCTAGAGGATTACTAGAAGTTCGATTTTTGGGACGAATCAAAATAACACTCGACGTACCTCAAGAATCGCTCCAAAACGGATACGCAGTGCCTTGAGAATCAGTTCCAAAAAAGGAGTAAAAAAGCTAGCTTTCAAGGCGGATGTCGATAGGTCTAATGACGAAAAACACAAAAATATTTGGTGGAGGTTATCAACAATAAGTACAGACATAGAAGAGTCTTCGTTGGAGGAAAACTTATTTGCAAAGTCCGAAAATGCAAGTTTTATCAATTCTCCACAGGAAACCTTGGTGAGTGTTGTTGATGTTGGCCAAACTCCGTTGTCCCCTGTAATCACATTTGGACTAGGTAGAAGGTGTGATTACTCTGTAGATTATCTCAGGATGAGATCGTATGATACTATGAACTCGTATAGCTCACAGCTCAATGCTAGTAAATACACAAGCGAATTTGGGAATGAAAAGAGACATAGAATATCGATTGCACCCATTGATAAACTTTTTGCAGATGACGATCTAAGCATTCACAGGATCTCCTTAAGCTCTGTGGAGCTCAATAGCTTCACAAAAGTTTCCAAAAGTTGCAGCATGATAAAGAATAGTTACTCTAAGTCGATATTAAGGGAAAGTACAAAGAAAAAATTCGAAGCACATTATGAGTTCTATGAAAGCCTGATTCTAAATAACTATTGACAACTTGGACTTTGCAAGACACCAGACTATGGAGAGAACTTAATGGTCTTAGTATAGCCGTATATTTTCATGGTTTACCTACCAAATGGCACCATTATTAGCATGCGTGATGGCAATAAACTACCCTTTTTTATAATATTGTTTTGAAGTTAAACGTATTTAGGCCAAGTATGTTGAATAAAATATTGATTTATAAGATGGCTTTGAAGGAAATTTCTCTAGAAGGGGCAAAAACGACCCTTCCACTAGCTTCAGTTAATTAAATTTGCGCTGACCTTGAACTTATTAAAGTTTCATTACAAAAAAAACCACATTTTACCTGTACTGCTCTACCTATTTCGTATAGTTAGGTACGCTATATGATTGATGAGTTGAAAAGGGACCTATAGCAACAGAAAAAAAATTCAAGGTTTTTGGAAGGCTAATCCATATAATTAACAAAAGCATAAAAATTTTATCGCCTATTTTTGGGTCAATTTACCAGAGGTCTCAGTTTAACCCCAAAAATTATTACCTTAATGATAACGCTTGAAACGCGCAAATATAAAAAAAAGCACTTTTTTGTAGATAAATAATTTTATTCATACATTTCAAAACGTTAATATATAACTTCATTATTTGTTTGACAAAGGAGAAATATAGTAAAGCCTAAATCGAACCACAGACTACAGGATGAATATGTTATCCGCTATTAAGGTATCAGTCGAATTTATAACTAGTATTAAAAAAATTACGTTGGTAAGAATCGCACTATATCTCATTTATGTATGCTAAAAGGTGGCTAGGTTTTCCAGATTGCTTCCCCTTGGTGTAGGTATAGGATTAGGGTCTAAAACCCTCCACGCTGATGAAGAGGAGAAAAAAGTAAGTCCTGTTTGCTTTTGTTTTTTATTTCTTTTTAATTTACATTTTTCGGGTATAACCCATTTGTCCAGCTAAACAAGAAAGTGGTAAAAACACACGACTCGACAACGAAATGTATCTTCTTAGAGCATATACAGTAATAACCAGAAAATCTCCAGAAGAACAGATGAAGAAACCAAGAAAATAGACATCTACTCAAAAAAAATTAGGGAAGAAATATGTGGGCTATACAAAGAGGTTATGGTAAGGCGATATTCTATTAATGTTTTGATTGCAGCTAACAAGTGATGAATACTCGACTAGATTCGTGGAAAGGATATGGTTGAAAAATGGATCGCCTTTGAGAAAAAATCCATAGGTAACATATACAAGTATACGCTAATTTTTGATGATTGGTTTATTCATTGCCCACATGGCCTACCGCTTGATATATCTTTAAACATATGAATAACAACTGAATACAAATAGAAATAATAAAATCGACAATTCCCGATACTGAGCGTTTTATGCCGGCTGCACTATACATCTCCTTGGCTACATTAAGCGGTCCCATACTTTTTAGAAAATGTAACTGCTTTTTCCAATACATCGAGTCTCTTTTATATATTTTCTAGAAAATTAGGAAAGTAATTGTATATTGATGCTTTTGAAAACCGTATCTTCGTATAGCATCACTTGTAAAAAGATACCTATCCACCTCAACACTGTTTGTGGGAAGCATGGCATATCTCTTACCAGACACTACCGCTGGTTTGGTTAAAAAGACATGGTATAAGCTTGGTAGTGAAGAAAGCTACGAAAAGGTAGAAAACGAGGTTAAACTCATCTTAAGGCATCGAAAATATGTTTGGACTTTTACTGAGCAAAAAACATCTCAGTTGAGAGATGCGCTCTCAAATAGTAAATAATATGCAACTACCTTTTCTTTTTCATCCTTTTAATTTTATTAACCGAATAAAGAGCACAAGTATGGAGCTATAATGGCCATTCTGACAGATCAACCACTCAAACGGCATGGAACCTTGAAGTGGGCTGAAGTGAGGATGCTGGTTTATATAATATAAGTCCACTACAAGCGCAATTTGGCAAAGAACCTTTTAAATAAAAGCATCAGGGTTGACATTTTATTATGACTCAAAAAGAAAAGTTTATTCATAGCGGACCTTGCCTCATTTGTTTCTGCAAGATAAACAAAAGTCGAATCAGGGTTTCACTCAGTACAGTCCCATGCAACTATCAGTAGATTATGAATAAGAGCGTTCTTTGGTGGATGCAAGTCCGAGAGAGCGCATTGTTAGAGCAAACGTATCCAAAGTTACCAAAAAAAAAAATGAATACCAAGAATTGCAATACTGAGGGTTGGTTAAAGTGAAATTGTGATGGTCAGAGAGGGCTCACGGATCAATAAATTAATGGGGTTTTTGTCACATCCAAGACACCACCAACTAGATGAAGGCTTCCAGTAACTATGACATCGATATTTTCATTATCCTTCATGTTCTTGAGTTCAGAAGGATTTCCATACTTTTTTGTAATCATCTCGATGGAGTCTTGAATATTCGTAAACATACTTATTTTTGAAGGGTCAAAATCCGGTACAGCCTCCAACCAGCGTTCTTTAAGCCCCTCTAAATCTGATAGTGAATCGGCCACCTTTACGTTCTTGTTTTTTGAATCTAAATAATCATACATTGCCACGATCAAAGAGAAATATCCATAGTTAGTATGTGATTTATAATATGGGAGCGATGGACAAGAATAGTGATAAATTTAAGATACACAAAGTTTTTTTTTGTGCATTACAAGTTAAGATTTACCAGGTCTTCCTGTGATTTTTCGTGTGAATATAACTTCAACAAAGCGAATGTCCCGTGTACAGCTAACAAGCTTCTTGATTAGCACGCCGGCGTCCCTGCCAGCAGCGGGACTAAATAATAGCACACACTTTTTTTCTTGATCCTTATTTTGCTGGTGATACCAAGAAAGGCAAGCCTATAGGTTTACATTTTACATTTTTATTTTACACTTTAGACTTTATCTTTACATTTCATATTCTTGTACCTTTAAACAGCGCCCAGCATTGATCAGTATCTTGATTTCATCACAATCAAAATATGATTAAATTAAAAAAACTCTTACTTTTTAAAACAAAAAAAGTACTTACATCAATACTTTCTACAGTATGGGCGCCGTCAGCGTACCACGTAATATTTTTATATCTATCCATAACGAACTTGTGTGATCTTCCAGGCCATCGCGTATTGGCAAGTATATCTATCACCCATGGTGGTAAGCGTGAATATTTACTTTCAGCCGCGCTTCCCCCACCCATATGATACCCTTCTCCAACCATTTTCACTTTTTTCAGCCATTCAAAGGCCAGTGCCACAGCAAGCGATGCGTTCTCGTATTGATGGTTGCCCTGCAATTTTGTTGTGGTAAAATCACTCATCGTAAGCAGTGGAACAACCTTTAGGTCGCATTTTTTTTCTTCGGCACGTTCAGCCAAGACTTTCATCACTGACGGGTTTTGTGTTGGTATAGTAAATACAGGCACTCCTGTTTTCATTATTCCACTCTTATTCCATGCAATTTTCTGTATACTATCGCCTAAAATGTTTTCATGATCCATTCCGATAGATGCTATTCCACAAACTATAGGTCTCGTTATGACATTTGTACAGTCATATTCCCCACCTATTCCTACTTCTAATACGGCAACATCCACTTTTTCTCTGAGAAAAACATGAAACGCCATCACAGTCAGAAATCTAAAGTATGAAGGCATCTTGTTTCGTACAGTAGTACCATCTGAATTTTTGTCTAAAAGTTTCTCCCATACTTCGAAAAAATATTTTGCAAACAAATCTTTGGATAATGGGACCCCATTTATTCGTATCCGTTCTCTCACCTCCACTAGATGTGGTGAAGTAAAAAGACCTGTTTTTATTTTCTCAAAGCTCTTTGTATTAAGAGAATCTTTTTCATAGTTACGGGCTTCAACACCTGTAAACTTTCTCAATATATTTTCAACAAAAGCACAGGTTGAGCCTTTCCCCTTGGTACCAGTAACATGGATTATATTGAGTTCATTTAGTGCTGATATCTATTTTCCCATGATTTTATATCATATTCAACCAGTTTTTGTTAAAACCATGCTTTTGGAAAACGTACATTAATCTACCACAATTCTGAAACACCACCTCACTACGCTCCAGTTTTTGAATTTGCACACAAGAATTGAACGAGTATCTTTCTTACCTGATATCCGATTTTATTGATATATTCTGTAGTCTCTGGAATGCTCGAATCGTTGCTCTTGACTCCAAGCCTTTTCAAAACCTCCAAATTCTCTGCATTGGTTTGCAAACTATTCAAGAGCTCTATTGATTTCTATTTAGTGTTTTGTTATTGTTAATTGAAATGCACAAGAAAGTATCAATGAACCTTTCCATGACATAGTTGGAGCTGGAGGATAAGGTGACATTCTTTCAAATGTCTATTCATTTTTTTCTTTGTAGAATCTGATTTACAATTGCTTGACTAAATGCCAACCGCTCAAATGAAATGTATTGATTGCATTTGCAA
>LSSK01000677.1:0-25564 GCA_001969505.1 Zancudomyces culisetae | reverse complement strand
AACTACACCATAGCGCTGCAAAAGAAATCCGACTGCTTCTATACTATCCGTTCCAACTGCGCGATAAAGTAGTGCTGGATCCTTGGAAAGATTGGGGCGATACTCTAGTAGTAATTTAATCATTTCGAGATTTCTGCCATTAAGATGCTGTACCAGCTCATGAGGATCATTTTCAACTTTGAAATTGTTCAGCAAAAGTAATTTGGTCAAGGGTATATTATCTGATTTAATGGCTTCAGTTAGCAAGTCTCGTTTTTTGGTTTCGAAACCATCGTAGTATTGAGCAAGGTTTATGCGAGATATGTCGCCTAGCGCAATATTTGGATTTGTTGAGTCGGTTTCATTGTGGGGTTTGAAACTATATTCACATAAAACTTTGGCTATCTCATCCCTACGTAGCGCAACAGCCATCCACAAACATTCTGCTAAGTGTCTGGGTTCAATAATATATCCGTTCTTTAAGATGGTTTTGACATGTTCATAATACTGACTGTTATTTTCCAAGGTTTGTGTCAGAGATAAAATAGACCCACTTTTTCCGACTAGATCGGCTGGTTGTGTTTGCACTAGCACATCTATACTGGTGTAGTATTCAAGAATCATTCTGACTAGCTCAATATCACCCACCATAACTGCATTGTCCAGCTGATAATTCCTAAATCTACCAATGGTCGCATTATTTTCAATCAAATAGTTTAGTATTTCTACATGGTTCAATTCACATGCTTCTTTAACCCCGTTATATTCTGGATTGTCCAACTCTGCACCTTTTTCTATCAGCAATTTGAGCATCTCAAAATTACCCAATCCACACGCTATTTGGACACCATTATATTTAGGATTCTTTGGTACTACACCACCATTTTCAAACCATTGTTCTAAAACTACAATATTGTCCGATTGACAGGCTTCATTTAACCCGGCATACCTTTCTTTTCCTAATCTGGCACCATTTTTGATAAAATGCTTTATCCATTTAATATCGCCTAGTTTATAAGCAGTTCTCAAAACCACGTGGTGTCCCGCATTTGTATCCAGTCCGTTATCAATAAGTAGTTGTACCATCCCAAGATATTTGTTTGCCATTTGTGAGTTTGTTATTTCATAGTCCCAATCACTCAATATCATGCAATTAATTGCTAAGTTCCGAGTTACAGAGTCATTACTGGTTTTATCTTTTTTTACAGTTTCTAAATTGGTACATTGTTGTTGTTGGTTATGGAGATAAGAATGGGGATGAAGACGGTTATAGTCAATGTAGTAAAGTAATTCAAACAGTTTGTTCTGAACAAGCTGTGTTAAATCACCAGTGGGTCTTCTTAGACAGTAAATAATATGCCAACCAGTAAATTCGTTATCATCAAGACTAAAGCTTCTCAACTCGGGATATTGCATAAATATCATTGCTTGACGGCGTGAAATGGTCAATCTCTCAAGCAGAAACTTGAAGATTTTGTTGAAACTCAAAGTATTTCCAGGAGGTTTAACATTACAGGATCCAATTTCCAAATTTTTTTCATTCACGGACTCATCTTCATTCAAATTTTTGCTGTTTCTTGAGTTGGTGGGTACATTTACCAATTCATGTACAAGTTTACGATTATAATTATGTTCATCACATACAGCAGCGAGTATAAACCCACTACTTTGCGAGATTTTTGCTCCCTTCTCAAGAAACAGGCGCAATATATCAATATCATTATAAATACACGCATAACGTATTCCTTGGGATCCGACCGATCCCGTTTTCATATCCATTCCAGCTTCAATAAGAAGATTTATTAGCACTAGATCACCAGTTTTCACCGCTTCCAATACGACTGTTTCGGTTATTGCGCCGGAGTATTTACTTGATATCTCCCTAGTTACTTCAAAGTCATGCACTCTAATTGCCGCTTGCAGAGCATGTTCACACAGTCTTCCATTCAGCAAATAGTACTGGGCATTTAGCAAATGTTTTATTATTCTGATATTACACCTAAGGTAAGCCACACTGATTAGTTTTTCAATGTTTTCAAAAGACGGTTCTACTTTTTGGAACATATCTAGAACCAAGTCAACTTCTCCAAGATGTATAGACAAGTCAAACTTTATCTGATTATGATGATTAATCGTGGAAATTTTGTCGGTTTTGCGTGAATCGAGAAATTTTGTCACTGCGGGTTTATTTAGTTGAAACGAGCAGTACAGACAAGAGATATAAAGAAGCCAGTTGTTTTCATTTTGGTTTTGATTTTGGTTTTGATTTTGGTTTTTGTATCCATACTCACTCATAAACCTAAGAACCCATTTTACGATAAAAGAAGCCGATCTTTGCCCAAGTGAAGTATAGTCTCTAATCGAAAAGGAATCGGATGTAGTACTTAATTCCAAAATACTTTTCAGTATACCAATATTGGACTTGTAGCAACAAGATCTGATTACTGAAACCAATAGTGTGATGACGACTTTGTTATCCGTCAAATAAAAATCATTTTCAATACAGGATAAAGATAGTATTTGGTGGTGATGATGAGGTATTTGAAGGCTGGTTTTACAGGCTAATAGAAAAGTTTTAATGATTTTAAAGTGGCAATGGTTATCCAATTTTGGGTGTATCAAGTCGTATGCCTTTCTGGTGGCTATTAAGGGTCGGAGGTAAAGATTCTCAGTGATTTGAATATCAGAAAAATGTGGATTTTGATAATCAAAAGGAGCCAATTTTTCATTATCATCACTATCATCATCATCATCATTATTATTATTATTATTATTATTATTATTATTATTATCATCATCATTAAATTGGTAATCTTCCTTGGTTTCAAACATGTTATTGGTGTACACAACAGTAGAGTATTTCTTTTCTATCAAGACATAGATTCTAAATAAATCCTTTAGGATATTGCACCAGCTATATTCCAAAGCCATTCTCAGTGCAGTATTGTAATCCATCGACGTTATACCTTTCAAAACAAGTTTACCAGCCGTCTCTAGTCTCTTGAGCCGTTTGTACCGATTGTAAAACCCATCCAGAGTTGCCCATAAGTGCGGTTTGTCGCAGAGTTCGGTATAACGAATAATATAGTTGGCTATTGTGGATAGTTGTTGCGAAACATTGTACATGCTTTTGTTTAATGTTGCAAGGTTGGGGTCTTGGACAAGTATGAAGATTCTTGATAGGATGGTGGGTAAAAGAGCTGTAAAACTTTTAGAGTTTTTTTCCATTTTTTGTTTCCATTTGTTTTTTTATTTATTATTTGATTAAATAAAAGAAAAAAAATGTTGTTGTTGTTGTTGTTTTTGCTGTTGTTAGTAATACTATAAAGTTCACGTTACTTGGGCTCTATGGTGCTTGATAAAAATGATAATATTATGCTTTAGGTTTGGAATACTATTTAATGGTACCAAATAAAAGAATCAAGGGACTTGTTGAATATTTTTGATTCTACGAAAATAAAATCGATGCTTTATATGGTTTTGTAAAAATAAAATAAAATAAAATAAAAGGGGAAGAGAGTATAAGTGTGATAGTAGAGGTAAATACAATTGGCTATGGCTATGGTTATGACTATAGTTATGGTTATGGCTATGGCTATGGTTACATTTGAAAGGAGATTATTCAATCAACATTTATTTTCTGAACAAACCAGAAAAAGGGAGAAAAAAGGGATGATTTTTTTTACTTTTTTTTTTACGCAATTTAATAGGTAGTGGCTTTTTTTTTGATTTGGTTTGGTTTTCAATAGTTATTTGCAGATCTAGTAGTCTAATATATGTTATATAGATCAAAAAAAAATAAAGGTAAAGACAAAACAAGTAGAATAAATATGTGGAAACGAGTGAAAAGTGGGGAAGTTTGAAAATTTAGTAATTTGGATGCAAAGTGAGATTAATAAGATAATGAGAAAGAGAAAAAATAGGGGTTAAACAAACAAACTAGTTGTTTTTAAGAATAATGCTAGTATAAGGACTATTAATATAATCAAAGGAATCTTTGAGATTAAGATTATCAGCTACCAAATTATAAAGATATTTGTAGGACCAAGTATTTCCACGACGACGGGATATAGAAACAACAAAAAGATGGGAAAGAGATTTGAGTTTACAGATTTCAATGATGAATTGTACTTCGCCACCATTGTCGTTTGATGCTTGACCATAAGGAGGAGGAGGAGTTGAGTTTTGTGTTGAGCTTTGTGTTGAGTTTTGGGTAGAGTTTTGTGTTGGAGGTTGAGTTGGAGGTTGAGAAGTGGAAGAAGAGGGGGTAGGAGTGGGAGTAGAAGAAGAATTAGGAAGATTTGGAGGAGATTTGGAAGCAGAATAAGAGATAGAGGAGGAAGAACAGGAAGAAAAAGAGGGAACAATAGAAGGTTTGATGGCATTTGTAGCAGTAGAAAGATGAAGATTAGTGTTGGTGTTGTTGTTGTTGTTGTTGGTTTGAGCTGAAGAAGAGGGAGAAGAAGAAGGGGAAGGAGGAGGAGGTTCAAAGAAACCAGCCTTTTTATCAGCAGAAGATTTACGTAGAATGGAATTCCTAAGAACAGAAAAACGAGAAGAAAAAGAGTTTGAAGAAGAGAGTTTCTTTTTATAAGAAGAGAAAGGAAGTTTAAGAGATAAATCCTTTGGAGCAGAGTAAGAGGAATGGATGCCACGATCAGCAGAAGACCCATCGGTAGGAGTAAGAGTAAGAGTACGGTCAGGGACCAGGATGGTGGGTTTGGTATGTTTGATTTTGACATTTGTTACAGAAAGAGTGTTTGTTAATAGAGAAATGTCAGTTGAGACTTTATCGTTGGAAGGATTCAAGTCATCAGGGGAGAGAGAAAGAGCCTTTTGCAGTTGAAAAAAGGAGTCAGTGTTGGCAGAGGGAGAGGCAGTGGTTTGAGGAGTTTTAAAGAGATAGTCGTAGCGATTAGAAACAGAGGCAGAGTTAGAAATAGAAGAAAGATCAAAAGGATAATTGGCGCCAACGACTAGATTGGGGTTGTAATGAGTTGAGAGTTTGGCAGGTCTCAAGACACGAATAGTCAGACCCTTTGTGGAAACAACAACAAGACCAAGTTTATCAAGAGTCATCAGTACGCGCTGGAACAATTCAGCAGGAGGAATGTTGGAAAGCAAGTTTGGATCAATCGCACCGCCACGATGAACTTTGAGATATTGTAAGATTTTTGGTTGTTGAGTAATGTAGGATAGATTTGTTGCTGTTGTTGCTGTTGTTGGAGAAGAAGTATGAAGAGGAGAAGTATTAGTAGTAGTTGAATTAGTAGTAATATTGGTTGGAAAATCAGAGGAATGTGAACTGTTGTTGTTGTTGTTGTTGTTGTTGTTGTTGTGTGTAAATTGAGAAATCCATAAAAGTAGTTTTTTACTGGGAGTGGAAGAATCAGGAGTTGTTGGAATACCAATTGACGAACGACTTTCAGAATATCGAAGTGGCTTTGAAGCTATTCCCCGACCAATTTCAACTCCCAGTTCTTCGCCTAGTTTGGAATTGATCGTTTTACCACTTGCCAGCAAGTCTGGTTGTCTTGAGAATTCGCTTGCGGTTTTCGGTTCAGGCTTGAACTCGTTTTTTTGACTTGAATTTTGTTTTATAGTTGGACTTTGTTGTGATGAAAATGGAGAAATGGTTTGTAAAGGTGGAAGTTGATAGTCAAGAGTGTGAGATGAATGGTTTGGTTGTTGTTCGGGTTTTGGATTAACTATTTTCGATAAAAGCACAATATTCTCATCATCTATTTTTGTATTTGTGTTTACTTCCTTTTCTTTTTCCAATTCTTTCTCTTTTTGCTTTTCTTTTTCTTTTTCTTTTTCCTTTTCCTTTTCATTTTGCTTTTCCTTTTCCTTTTCCTTCATTTGAAAAAGTAGTAAATCATCATTAAATTTATCAACACTCAACAATCCATCATTATTCTCTACTTTATTTGTACTTTTAGCTTTTACTGGTGAATTACTGACTTTTTCAAATAGATTCTCCATATCTATTTCCATCTCTGTCATTGTCACTGTCATTGTTGGTTCATTACCTTTATCAATATGCATTTCAATACCAGTATTGCTATTAATACTGTCTACAAGTTGTTGTTGTTGTTGTTGTTGTTGTTGTTGTATAGTTGGTACAATATCTTCTTTATTGAACCGTTCTACAAATCGTACCTCTTCATTTTCTTTATCATCATACTCATATTCTTCCTCAATCGCTACTCCCGCATCGTTTTCGTTTGAATACATTTCTCCATTGGCTTTACTCAATATTCTCTCAACCTCTTCTTGTTCAATTATCTTTTGCCCCCGAATCTCCTCATTCTGCTGTCGCTTCCTTTTCATTTCTCCCGCAATCACCTCCTCAATCGCCCTCTGACTTTTCACCTGTTGCTCATACTTGAGCCTTTCAATTGCTTCATTTCCTCCTGTTCTCTTTAGCTGTCGAAGCATCTGTTCCTCTGCTCGCTCCACTTCTATAAACAGATCCCGGTATGACTCCAGCCATTTATGTTGTCGGATCTCTGCCATCGTTGCACGTTTTATCGGATTTGGTACCAAAATCCGCTTCAACAATCCTCGTGCCTCTTCGCTAATATATTGTGGAAATGTAAGCTTCGTTGTCAGTATATATTTATACAACTGGTTAATATTATCCCCATCTGGGTTCTTGGGATCGTCGTCAAATGGAAGATATCCACACAACATTGCATATAAAATCACTCCACACGACCACACATCCGCACTTGTACTAGCATACATCCCATTGCTAACCACCAACTCCGGTGCCGCATAACATGGTGATCCACATGATGTCATCATCATTTCCCCATACTCTTTACTAAACTGGTTGGCAAATCCAAAGTCTGTGATTTTCAGATTTCGATTCCAGTCTAACATCAGATTCTCTAACTTCAAATCTCGATGCACTATTTCTTTAATATGCAAATAACTCACAGCTGATATCAATTGCGCAAACATTCGGCTCGCCTCTTTTTCCTTAATAAACTTGTGTGCCAAAATATGTTCAAACAACTCTCCTCCACTCACATACTCCAAAACTAATCCTATATACTTGTCCGTCTCGATTATATCATGTAACTTCACTATATACTGGTGTCTCACT
The DNA here is from genome assembly GCA_001969505.1 of Zancudomyces culisetae. Classification (NCBI taxonomy): domain Eukaryota; kingdom Fungi; phylum Kickxellomycota; class Harpellomycetes; order Harpellales; family Legeriomycetaceae; genus Zancudomyces; species Zancudomyces culisetae. The sequence continues at coordinate 18,471 of LSSK01000677.1, read as the reverse complement.
GCCTTCAACGCCGTAATCTCTCGCTTCAACTTGATTAGCTTGCTATCCGAATCCACCCACTCCTTCTTAATCATCTTGATTGCTACCTCCTCCCCTGTCTCTCTATGCAATGCCAACTTGACTTTGGCAAACTCCCCCTCCCCAATTGTCTGTAATAACAGATATGGTCCAAAAAAGTTGTTTTTACTTTTCTTCATCCTTTTATGTATTTACTATATTTGTATTTTTATTCTTTTCTTTTCTTTTATTCTCTTTTTGTCTTTGTTTCTTTCTTGTCAATGACTCTATTTTGCTGTTGTAATAATTTATTTAATCTCTCTATTGTGTCGAGTTACTTCTATATCTAGTCTATTTCACTGTTTATATTCTCTACTCTTTTTTGTTTTTGTATTTCCGTTGTAATTCTATCTAGTTATTATACATCATACTATTCTTTTCTTTTCTCTTCTCTTCTCTTCTTTGTCTAGATTATCATGTACTACTGTGTTTCGTTTCAATACTTGCTCTTTTTGTTTCTTTTCTTACAATCCTCAAGATAACGTTTTGATCTCTAACACCTCGTCTGCACACTCTTTTGATTTACAAACTCTTGTTCTATCTCGTCGTTTTTTTTTGTTTTATTTATTCTTTCTCCTCAAGTCTACGGTTTCTTGTATTTTTCAAGAGTTGTTCTCTCCAATATTTCAATCTTTTGTTTTTATCCTCTGTACTATCAAACAAGATAACATTAACTATCTCTTATTCCTTAATATCTATTTTCTCTTTATTTTTTCTTTAGGATTGTCGAGATTGCTAGATTTTATTCTATTCTTTTCTTTTTCCACCGGTTCAGAGATTTCTAAAGATATTCCTTTCTATCCCGATAACCTATGTTGTTTATACAGAGTTAAAGGTGAGTGTGATGAGAAAGAGTCTTGTTAATACCAATCCCAAACTTGATAGCTTCACAACACTAGACAACACCTTTTACTTTTATCATAACATATAACGTGTTTTTAACCTACCTCTCATTATACCTTCAAAGTAATTACCTATCCATTAATTTGTCTATATCTATCTATCTATAATCTATCTATCAACCTTTATACGTTATCTACCCGTGTTTAAAAAAGAGTGGCTATACTATCTTGTTTTAAAAATATCTGTTTTTCTCTCTCTATTTTTTACTATCTCGCTTCTTTAATAGTAGCAATGATACCCCTTCAATTCAAAAGAACAGCTTTTTTAGTCCCCTTTGACTAACAATTCAAAATCAAATACTAGTAAAAATAAAATACGTTTATATTTTTTTTGCCTTTTCTTTTCCTTTTTCTTCAGCTTTAGCCTTAACTTTAATTAATATATAATTATATTTCAATTTGTATATTTACCAAATTTTCAAATGCTAGTTTAGTTGCCTCGTAAAAAAAAATTATTTTCAACCGAGTCCCGTATTACTTTTAAGAGTTGTCACCATCTTGTTTTCTTGATAAAAATAAATATATTATTATTATTATTATTGCTATTATTTTATTATTATTTTTTGTTTTTTTTTTGAGTGATGTTTTTTATCTTTACTATTTACTAAATCCATTTCATTTGCTGCATTTTATTGATGAAATAATGGGGACCATGTATTTTGTAATTCAAAATAATAATTGTCGGGTTTACATATAAAATGATACAAAAAAAAACCTATTTTCCTGGTAGATCGCATGTATATGGATTAACCTAAATAGTTCAACATTCTATTTAAGCTCTTTTTATTTTCAAGGCTATACTTTGTTTATAGTTTTGTAATTTAATTGAAAAATAGTTTTTTCCTTTTTTCCTCTATTGCTTTTTTCAATATTTTTATATGATTTTGCTTTTCTGCCTTAATTTTTGCCACAAATCTTTGTATTTATTCCTTTATTTCTCGTAAAAATAATATAATTTTTTTGCTTTTTTCATCAATTAATTACCTAATCGCTATTGGTGATTCATTTTTTTAAACGATTTAGCAAAATGTTGGGTTTATTGATTATTTAGTGGATTTTGTTTAAGCTCATTTTTTTTATTTTTACTCTTTTTCAACATTACTGACTCGAATTATTTTTTTTTCCTACTACTGACTATACAATAAGACCTTGTTTGAAGTATCTTATAAATCTAAAATAATTATCCTCTCTATTATTTTCTATAAACGGAGATGGTAACTCTGCTTCCCTTCAAATGGAAATATTCTTACATTTAATATGGAAATGTCTATATTTATTTTTGTACGTTCAACTTACAAGTTTGTAACACATTAAAAGTCACCAAAGTTTTTTAAACACTTTAAACCTTCGCCCTTGTTTCTACTTTGTATCCTTTACACATTGCTTTGCCCGCTTTTCCCGATTTACCAATTTCTGCCCACACCAAAGTTTAAGCAAAATGAACACACAAATTAATGCAACACACCTATACTCATATGCTATTGTTTACTCGCACAACCATACAAATAGTACCACTACTACTTGTTTACTCTCATAGTTGGTTATGATAAAATGGGCAACAAACTATCAAATTGGAAAGATGAGCTTTGCTCTCCTCCCTTTTTTTTTTTTAGTTTTTGTATTTTGGGATTTACAATAAATAAGCAAAATTTTAATATCCCTATTACAAAATTTGCAGTAAAAAAAAAGCATCCACTTTTCTTTTTTTTTTCTCAACCAGTTTGGCGGTTAACCCTTATACTATCAATTTGCACCATAGAAAACAAATTTTAAAAACGCCAATAGTCCTTTACACCCATCATTATTATATTACCATATTATCACAACGATATCGGCACGAGTTAGAAACAAGGTCTACTACTTATACTGACTTTTCATTCCAAAAAATACATAAATGGCGGATTGGTGTTGAATCTTGATTCACTGTTTAATTCTTCCACAAAAATGGGCAAGTGAAAAACAATTATAAAACCTTATATTTTGCTGGTAACTGCATCAATCTCTTTTTTTTGACGTCTGACTCATACTAGTATATACCATTTCATTTGTCATTTTATAATACTTTACTCACTTCAGAATAGAGATATTTATACAAAGTAAATATTAGCATCCTCTCCGCTAACTTGATTGGGACATCTAAAGTGGTATGGATGGTACAATCTGCTTTTATTCCTCACTTTGTGTCTTCAATAATCATTTACTCTATTTTAGGCTATGATATATTAATACGCTATTTATTTGCTAATAAAGTAGCTATTAAACGGGTATTGATATCGTTTCATTATTATTTTACTTGTTACACATGTATGAAAAAATTTTCTTTTAACTTTTCACTTGTTGAACAATTTATCACTGCTGAATAAGCTACATCTGTTGTTTAAATTTTGAGCCTACTCTTACAAATCTATAGTTTATTTTTAACATCAACATGCATTTCTAAAGAGTATAAAATAAACGACAAACAAGTCTCTCATTATTAGTAAAGCAATTAGTGTATCGCCATTTACAAGGAATAAACTTCTCAATTCCAATCCGTTTTATTATCCACAACAAAAAGACTCCCACTATTAACATAGAAAAGGCCAACTAAAAAAAACAAAAGCAAAATATTGGACTCAAAGTTGTAATTGTAGGGGATACAAAACAATTGCGCAACTATTTGCCTTTTACTATTACTATTACTATCATCATTACTATCATTAGCTGTAGTGGATCAAAAGAGTAAATAAGAGTGGATTTGGAAAACTGAATATCATACTACTCATCACATTCTTCAGTGTGTAGGCGTTACAAAGATAGCAAGGAGAAATAGTGTTTTACGTATAACAGTATTATTAGAAATATGTAATCGGCTATTTTGTAATTCTGACTAATAATTGTATCCAAAACCTCACACCACTTTTGTTTCTGTGAAGTGATATCTTTAAAACCCCGTTAATTAAAACCAACAAATGTTACTACTACTTTTCGACTTGCCTTCTTCCTTCCTTTATTTTTTCTTTAATTACCCAATGTTAGCCGTATCAGTACACCCCAGTTGCAAAGCAGAACACCCAAAAAAAAAAAACTTTTTCAGATTTCTTTTTTTTTTCATTTTCTCTCTTTTCTCTCCGACCTTTTCTATTGTGTCCAGTTTGTCCATTTAAAGATGCTATCGATATCGTTTTTTCATTATTCCTTAACTCAATCTCGCTCTCCCCTTTTCATAATTGCTTTCTCCGCCGATATAGTCTTCCGAAAAATTGTAATAGTCCGTGTATAAAAACTGCGTTATTTTTAGTTTGTTAAACCTGTTGCTGTGTTTGGTTTTTAATAAATCTATTTTTACTAGCGTAGTCGGTATTTTAATTCATTCAACATACACTCTCAATACTTATCTGACTCATCATCATTCAAGTACATTTAGTTTATAAATAGGTACTCTCTACTCGGAAATTAGTTGAAATAAAGAAAATATTCACTCTTTTTTCTCTTCCAAACTAATAAAACACCAATATGTAGCACTCACTTATAAATACAATACTAAAGATTTTTGAAACAAGATATTTTTCTAAAACTTACCCCAGTTACTACAGTTTTATCTTGGTAAAAAAAGATAAACAATGTACTGTTAATTAAAAGCATTGTACATGTAGCTTGTTTACCGTGTTTAAGGCTGTGAATACAAATGTATAGAGAAAATAAGGTTACCAATTCAAAATGTATTTTTGAGTTTTATTGATGTGTGCAAATATATTGAATTCTGTTAAAAGCCGATAGAAGTGTGTTATATCAACCACCTTATCCTAAAAAAAAAAAGCTTTTTGAACCTACTTGATAAATGTAATAGACTATTCAAATTCACAAAACTATTTTGGTATAAAAGTAAAAAATAATACTTTTAATTATATATAAAATAAACAAAAGTAGTATATTAGCACAGAAGAGAATAGCAAGACCTCAACAAAAAAATTGCTTTGGTGGCTCAGTCGGTAGAGCGTGAGTCTCATAATCTCAAGGTCGTGAGTTCGAACCTCACCCAGAGCAGTTACCTTTTTGCGGACTTTTCTACAAGCCCCATAGCTATAACATATCAGCCAGTGCTTTTTTTGATGGGCGAATCAAGGACGGTTCCAAACGAGTTTCAACCGCCAATGAGAATACAATCATCGGTCATTTATTAAGAAATAGTTTTTTTTTTATTATATTTTTTTTTGAGCAAAATGTGATAAATAGTCAAAAGTAAACTATATAAAACGATTTGTAGCGAGGAAAGTGAAACATTCAAGATATTGAGGAGATGTAGCAAACTATGGCATTTTATATTCTTTGTAGTAGAATATACTGCTTCATATAGTATGAATTATTTTACTTTTGAAAAAGATAAACGTTTGTCGTAAACAATACAGGAACGGGAATTAGTGCTATAAAGGTAGATTGGATACAATCCATCAATAATATATTCGAGTTCCAATTAGTTTTGGAGCAAGTGAGCATACATAAAAAAATAAATAGTAACCATCAGTGTTCTCAAAATCCATAGTCAGTTTGTTTTGTATAAAGTGGATTGACATTATGAATTTCAAAGCTATTGACATATTCGCAAGTATCTATTCACTCTTGTGTCTGGTTTTCAATCAGTCCAATGTGTAAATGGGATAACCATTCAAATCATGAAATTCTGTTTGTATTTTATTAACATTAATTCTTATACTTTTAAAAGAAATTAAACAAGTCTATTAAAAAAAACAAAAATGAAATATTTAAATCTTTATATAAATATATAAATATATATAAAAGTAGGATAAAACTATTTTTCAAACCGCTCAATTATTGATGGAGGGGGGGGAGGTAGACATAGAAATAAAATTGATTAACCACCGTGCAAAGTTGAGATAAAAGTGATTGTATCCTTATCTTGTAAAGTATATAGTGGACCATCTTCGAGTTCCCAATCGGCATCATTTATAAGAACAAGAATTCCTGGTCGTCTATTTAAACAATATATATAGTTTGAATAAATAAGTGACAAAAAACATTAAAGCAAAAAATACAATGGTAATAATATTATACTTGATTTTCCCCCTTCTCCTTCTTCTTCCCCTTGCACTTACAGTTCATTATGCTGTATAAAAAGATCAGGGCTCTGAGTCAACAAGTTTTCACTAAGATACAAGATCAAATCGCTTATTCGAGGAGAATGTTTCGTTCCATCAGTAGCTTGGCTGCGACTATCAGCCTTATCGTTTTGAGATTTTGAGGTAACATTGCAAAGCTCAACTGTGGATTTTGTTTTTCCACCAAAAAGCAATTCCATTCCCCCACTATGGATATATATTATAATAGTACATTAATCAGTATTCAAAAAAAAAAAGGTGAGGTTTGTGCTTACTAATAGGATAAAAATCAACATACCCGAATTCTACAGAGATACTCATTATTCTGGACTATTTACGCCGTTAACTAGCTTAGATTTTATACTTTTACAACAAGAGTAATGAGAATGTCTATAATTGTCGATTCATATATTGTATATAAATGTATATATATATTACTTGCTAAACCTTTCTAGTTTTTTATTTTTCGATTTCAATTGAAAAAATTTTAGTTTATTAATTCCCAACATTTAAAAGAGAAGAAAAAAAACTAATACACAATTGGTGCAATTTAATTGGGTTTAGTTAATATAAATGGAAAAAAAAATAATTAATAAGCACACACAATTGGGTGTTAATACAATAGCTGTTTTAAATAAATAAAAAGGTAAATATAGAAGCCAAGATAGAAAATCAAAACAACAAACGATTTCAGCAAAGTTTGAATAGAGGCGGGAAAAGACAAAGTAATCAGAGCTTTAAGTGTGGAAGAGTTAAAGAAGTCTTGAATGGAAATAGAATAAAAATAAATAGATTAACGAATTGGGAATGAGTTTTTTCAATACAGGGAATAGCAATAGCAGCGGTAATAGTGATAGTAATAGTGTGGGGAGTAAAAAGAAAGAGGGATCAAGATGGGGAGATTATCTGAAGCAGGCGTTGACGCAGGTAGAAAGTACATTTGATAAGGTTCTAGATGTTCAAGAAGCACCAATGATGCCAGGAATGGGAAGCGGGGGAGCGATTGGAATGGGTGCAAGAACAGGTGGTAATAGTGGTGGTAATTTATCAGAGAAACTGCGTGAACGAGAAGTTAATGGGGAGACTGGGCAGAGGCGAGAAAAAGATAGGATTCAATCAGCGGGATTACAAAACAAATTAGAAATGAGAAGACAACAAAGTGTTAGTGGTGATAAGAGCATGAGTATGGTGGAAGGAAGAAGAAGTGAAGGAGTTGAGATAAAAAGGACTTTGAGCAAAGGGGTTTTGGAAAATGCAAGCAAAAGGGGAGAAAATGAAAGGGATATTGGAAGAGTCAGTAATGGAGGAGGAGGTGGTGGGGTAGAGAGGGAAGATGATAGTAGACAACAAAGGGCAAGTATTGAGCAAGTAAAAGATCAAGAAATTGAAAAACTACGAAAAAAGTTGGGAATAGCAGTAAAAGCAGGAAACGAGTACAAGCGGAGGTATGAAGAAGTTTTGGGTAAAATGAAACGAAATGAACAGGACGAACGACAAAAACAACAGCAGCAAAGAGAGGATTCTCAGACAAGAGGGGCAGAAGAGGTAGCAAAACAGGTAGAAAGTAAGCAAAAAGAATTGGATAAGGCACAAGAGCGTATCAAGAGGTTGGAGCGACAAGTAGATGAGTTAAAAAAAGCGAATGAAGGAATGAAGATAGAAATGCATGGGATGGAGGAGAGGATTCAGGATTTAGATATGCAAGGGGATATTTTAAGACAGCGAGTGGCAAATGCAGAGGAAGAAAAGATGGAGGCGATGGGAAATAGTGTGATGCAGAACAAGGCGTTACGAGAACAAGTTAGAATGATGGAGCGAGAAAACATAGAGGTAGAAAAACGAATAATGGCTAGCAATTCACCATTGGTGAAAAAGATAGAAGGGCTGCAGGCAACGGTGAATAGAAAGAGCAAACAAGTGGAGCAGTTGCTGGAAGAGATTGAGGCAGAAAGGAAGAGGAAAGAAGAATCGAGTAGGGATTTAGAAAGCCAAATGAGAAAAACAGTGAAGGAGGAATTGGAGGGAGAGTATGGCAAAATAAAAGAGGAGATGGAGGGTAAAATTGATAAGGAGAGGGTAAAGAATAAAGAAAATGAGGAAATAATAAGGCGATTAGAAGAGGAAAACCAACAGCTCAGAGAAAGGGAAAGGGTGAAATTGATTGAGAATGAAAAGTTGATAGAAAGGGAAAAAGAGATAGAGAAACAAGTAGAAAGGCTAGAGGAAAAGAGTAGAAAAGTAGAAAAAGAGGAAGAGAAAGAAAAAGAAAAAGAAAAAGAGAAGGGGAAAGGAATACAAGTAGAGAAAGGGCAGCAAAGTAATATGCAGCAGGTTCGGCAGCTAATCAATGAAAACCAAAAGTTACAACAAAACAAAACAAAGATGCAACGAGAACTAATAGCATTGAGAAATGAGATTAATGAATTGCAGACGATGCACCAGCAGTTACAGGCACAGCATCAGACATTGTTGGAACTGTTGGGAGAGAAACAAGAGACTATTGAAGACTTGAAAGAGGATCGTGAAATATACAAGCGGCAATTGCAGCAGTATTACAATACTACAGCAAGCGGCTAAAAAAAAGAAAAAAAGAAAGTAGAATTAAGAAAGAAAAACAGGGAAGGAAAGAGAGTAATTGATTAGGCAGAGCCGAAACGGTAGTCGAATTTCTGGACCATACGCAAAACACGTTCGGCATGTAACAAATCGATATCACGAGGAGTTAGTCTAGCTGGAGTAGGAATAGCAGTTGGAGTAGCAGCTGGATTAGAAGTAGGAGTGGGTGAAGATGAAAAACGTTGTTCGGGGAATGGCATGTGTTGGTGAATAAGTTCATAACACAGCAAAGTAACACCGAACTGTGGACTTGATCGAATAATACGTTGTACGCCACCCTTAAAGAAAGCCTTAAAGCCTTCTTCGGCATAAATACGACGAGCTGCATTTACCATTCCATTGTAAGCAAGCTGGCCATCGGTTGGCTTGACCTGTAATCGAGTCTTGATGACATCGGCTGGAGTAGTTAGATAAGCTGCTGGAACTCCTGCTAATGCTCCTGCAGTCAACAGCTCGTGCTTCTTCAGCGGTCGTGTATCGCTTTCTCCATAGTAATCGCGTTTCAAATGGAAGTATGTTGGGAAGTATATCATACTGAATGGAATGTCTCGCAACAAACATGCTGCTGCACCCTTGTATAATCCCAACAATCCCAACTCCTTGACTATCGATACTGCTCCATATCGCATTACTGGTGTATCAATCTTTGCTGCCTTGAGTAGCTCTCCTTGCACCTGTAGCCTAATCTTGACTATCTCCAGCGGATTGGTGAATACCACCTGACACGCTCCCGCAATTCCTCCCGCTGCCACTTCCGCTCCAACATGAATCTCCCCTGTTGTTGGATCGGTAAATCTGGTTCGTACAAAGTCATTAACTGTAAGTTTAATGGCCTTTTCTGGTGCTACTCCAATAAGCTGAGGTCCCAATCCTCGATACAATCCACGAGGTCCTTCATTGCTTATTACTTTGCGGAAACAGTCCAATCCATTCTTGTATAATACTTGTCCTACTACATTGGTGCGTTGGTTTTGGAGTCTTGTCTTCACCAAATCTATTGGATACACTGCTGTTGCTCCAACTCCTCCTGCCACTGCTCCTACTCCAAAGTTGTATGCCTGGAATGCCAATTCTCCAGCCAATGTACGACTCTCCTTATCTGCCTTTGCCTTTACCTTTACACCTGCCTCCTCTCCAGCTGCATCATCATCGTTCTTGCTACCTCCGATTCGGTTTACAAATGATACTTCTGCTATTCGTTGCAATCCTTCTAGACCTATTTCTTTACTATGTTCATTTTGTCCAATAAATCGGAAAAACAATTCTAGTTCTAGTGGACTAAATAAATTATCATATCCCATTCCCATAACCACCTGTTCAAACTGGTCAACGCTGATCTTTGAACTGTTTTTCTTGTAAAACTTTACAATATGATCAGAAACCGTTGAAATTACTCCCAGCTTATCAAACAGGTTAAGCATCGCTGTATATTCTGGATAACTGATCTGTCCACTTTTTTGGTAGTATCCATTGATTCGTTCCACCATTGTCTTCTTCATCCTCAATGGTGCCATGTATTTTAGTACTTTTTCCAAATCATCTGCTGAAATATATCCACTTTGCTTATCATCGTACTTCTTGAAATAGTAATCACCTGCTTGTCGCTCCACTTCTAGTATCAGCTCGGAAAATTCAGCATATGTAATTTGTTTTTTATTTCCAAAATACTTTTCCCATTCTGCTTTTTCTATATTTCGCTGGCTACTATTTTCGTTTGAAAATATTCCAAATTTCTTGCTAGCCTTTTCCTTGAATTCCTTGTAATCTATTAGAATTTTGTCTTGGCTTGATGCATTATCACCATCTTGTTCATCACTTCTTTTATTTCCTCCCTGGAAATATCTATATAGAACTTCAAATGGTGCATCGTTTTTATGCAGGATTTTGTGGAACTCTACATAATCCTCCACACTGATATTTCCTTGTCCCTTGACATCAACTAGATCGAATAGTAAATCAAGCATTTCCTTCTTCTTCTCACTGTCACTAAACTCCAATACTGAAAAGCTTTCTTCAAATCCCCTTTTGTCCATCAACAGGGTTTCCTGCTTGTTCGCGTCACCATCAGTATCTTCTACATTTTCTTCTCCAGAACGCTTGTCCTTTTCTGTGTGTTGCCTGACATACTGTGCATACTTACCAAATTGTTCGGTATAGTATTTTGATGTTGCTTTTTGCTCCATGTGTGTTTAATTTCTATTTTGTTTTTCTTGTAATTGTAATGCACAAGTTGTATGTACCTCTTTATAACCTTCACTTCTTTTGTTTTGGTTTGGTTTATTGACAACAATAACCTTTTATTATTATCAAGATTCAAGAATGATTAAAATAAAAAAAATTGAAGGCCCGAGGCAATGTAAAACTTGATGAAAAATAAAAAGATGAAAAGTAATATATTTTAAACTAAACAATCCCCTTTTGTTAAAAAAACAAAAAACAAAAAAAAAGGGAATATCTTTTATATTTATTCACATCCAATCCTTAATTCCAATCACTCTTGGTGCAAAACTAATAATAATAACAGTATAATAATAGTAGTAATAAAAACAATATAATGAACCACGCTCACAATCTACCGTGTAAAATTTTTTTTTTGATTTTTTTTTTAATTTCACACTGGTTTTTTTTCCCCTTCTATTTAATCTTTTTATTTTATTTTTTTTACATGACTAATAACAAGCAACTAGTATAATTTTACAAATAATTATAAAATCACATTTACCTAAAATAAAAAAACACGGTAACAGCTCGTTTTTCACGTGAATGTAAACAACAAAGCATTCTCTATCTTTTTTTTATACATTTTTACATTTTTACGTTTTACTTTTACGTTTTCTTTTTTAACCTGTTACAAAAAAAAGCGCTATTTATCATGATAATAATTTTAATAATAATAATACTTTGCTTTTATTGCGGAACTTGATCATATCTCACCTTGTGCTTTTGTTTTAAACATCAAACATAAAAGAAAGAAAAGTGATAAAAAAAGAAAAACTGGCAAAACTTGATATACTTAGTCGATTCCACATATATTTCCATATCTCTCTTCTTCTGTTTTCCTTTATTTTTATTTTTTTTTTACTCGTTCACGAGAAAATCATTCTTATCTCATGCCACCAACCCAAATTTACCAAACAAATGAAAAAAAAAAATTTTTTTAATTTTCTTTTCCCCTTTGCTTGGTAATTTCAACTATGAATATTCTTGCGTTAAATTGTTGTTTTTTAGGGGGGGAGGGCGGAAGGGGACAGGGGGACAAAGTCGGAACAAAGAAAACTTGAGGGGGAGAAACGAAAGGCGAGGGAAGGGGAAAAGAGATTCTAGAACGTGATACTTATTTCCGCTAATTACGGAACTCCCTACCTTTCACACCCACATCCTCCTCCGTCCTCCTGATTTCCTCCCCGCCCCTTCTCCTCTCGCCTCCAGAAATGCCTTTTACCCACCGATCCATTATGTAGCTCTTTGGCCAACTGGGTTTAACTTTCCATTCCCATATACTCTTTGTAAAGTCAATTATGTTCATTTACGTCCATTTACGTTCATTTGCTCCCGCTTTTTCCTATATTGCACATATTTCTACGGGCTTTTTTTTTCCCGCCATTAATCCCGCAATATGCAAAAAGAATATTACCGCAATAACCTTGGCTAACACCAGTAAGTTCTTTGCCAAATAAATATCCCATTTTATTTTATATTATTCGTTTTTATTTTGTTTTTTCACAGCCACTAGGATAAATACTAAATAAAAATTTTCTGCCATAGTTTATTGGCCATAAAATAATTACAAATTAAGAACTTGTCGAAAATGTTGATTTGCCACATCCCTTAGCCCTTCTCCAATACTCATACTCATACTCAAACGCACACACAATCCCCCCCTACCCTTTCCTGCTATTCTCATAATTTTGCGTTATCGATTTTACAACAAACATCATTTCATCCTCTCCCCTCCCACTAATTCCCCCTTCCTCACACCCTCTCCGTCCTTCAAATAGTCTTTTACACTAGAGAATTTTTGAAATTTATTTGTCCTTTTTGACCATCTAATCATCATTCTGAATTTCATCACGCCAATTTTGGAATTGGTAAAAATGCCAAAAAAATAAAACAATAAAACAATAAAACAATAAAAGAAAAATACTTTGTAATAAAAGACCGCATTGATCGTTATCACACCAATCTCACGATATTTTATTTCATTTGCACTAAATGTATCTGTTACACATTTGACCTTTATCGATTCATCTAGTTTATTTGCGTGTTTATATTTTTTGAAATAGTTCAAGTGGTTTCAATCTTTTTCAAAACTTTTATACAACCAAGCCTATTTGTTATTTGATAGAGTGTGAGTGTGAGATAGATCAAAGTAGATAAGAGGCATTTCCTTTAAACAAATAAAAAAATCACCTTTATCTATTCTTTCTTTACCCGAGAAATGGGAAGAATGTGGATCCTTAGCACATAGTTCTCTACACACTCAGCCACCAGTCTATTGGCTTTTTTTGCAATACTTTTAATTTAGGTGTGTTAGTATTGATCTTCAGCTGTATTTGCTAGCCTTTCTTTTTTTTTTTGTACTTGTAAATCATGACTTTTTTTCGTATTAAAAAATCATGATCATTAGATAGAAATGTGATATGAATCTTCCTTCCATATCCAATTACTAAGTTCTTGAACCCAAATAGATCACAGAAAACCTAATCAAATAGCATTTATGCACTCAAAATGATTTGTATCCATTCGTTCACGCCTATTCTTCCCTCCAAAAACGCGACACGATCCAACCTCGTCATTATTCTTACTATAATTATTCCCTAATTTCACATGATCCCTAGAAATGGGAGAAGGAAATGCTGTTTTTTGTAGCAACCAGGGGTTTAACACAGATATTCTCCGAAACAGTTATATCTGATAACTCTGTAGTAACGTCACGCACACACAAATCCATTTGGTCCATCCCTATATCCAGCATTTTTCCCTTCTCAATAAACGTGGTGTTTTTGTACAGAATCCTCAAGGTATCTCTTTCAACCAAAACATACATTCCAAATAGCGCCTTTAAAACAGTACACCACCCATTCATTAGAGCCAGTTCTACCGTTTCTTTATACTTTAACCCCTTTGATTTTTTGAGTACTAGTATACCTATAGACTCTGTTATACTCAGCCTTTCAAAGCGGCAGACCATTCTATCCAAATTTGTGGAAAAATCATTTTGTGTATTGTTATTGACATACTGGAGTATGTACTCACTAACTGTGTATTCTTCCTGAGATACATAGTACATCCTTTTATTCACCAGAGCCACATTCGGATTTTGTGATAGTGTGAATATCTTGGATAGTACATGATCTGGAATTGCACTGAATTTACAAGCTTCTCTGAAATCCAAGGGATCCATTTTGAAGTTTTTAAAGTTTTTTCAAGTTCGAATACTCATTATTTTTCTTAGTTTTGTGAATTCGCATCGGTTTAAACCAACCTTGAAAAGAAATAATTTCACTGAGCTATAAGAACCAAATAACAATATATTTTTGTCTAGACGACTCGTGTATAATAATAGGCTATCTGCATTTATGATTTTGGATTTCTAAATGAGTTCCAGAAATTACACAATTTCAAATGCCATGAGCAATTTCTAATTCATCATATTTTTATTGGCCAGAATCTCATTCCTTGTGAATACAGAAATGAAACGGTTTCTAGTTGCTGGAGCCAGTTCGCTAGCTCATTTTTGCTAGACTGCAAATATACAGAATCGAGACAGGTAAATACAGCCTATGAAGCTGAGTCCGTGTTGTCTTTTTAGAGACATCACTGAGTCTTTCCCTCAAGAATAGAATGGTACATTAACCGTATTGTGCTATATCATAAACGTAAAATTATGGTAAAAAAAATGCACTCTTTGATTCAGATATTAACAATTGAATTTGAGTTTGAATTTTGGTTTAAGCAGGTAGGGTGTATTCATTATTCCATCACTCAATCTTTATTATTTTACACAGTCACTAGATCAGCCAGAATGGCATTTAAAGTTCTGTTTCAAAAATCCAGCTCTTCGGCGTTTTCACACAGTCGGGTGGTTTTTTTTGCGATACTCTATAGTTGAGACCAAAATATATTGACAAAGTTGATAGTGGAAAATTGTTGTATTTATTTGCGATTAGCTTCAGTAAATGTAGTTTAAAAAAATGTATAAAGAAAATGCAAAAATAAACTTATAAAAGTGCAAATAGTTCATCTCTTATCGTTTCATCTAGACTGTCATCATACGCAAATATCAACTGTAGCAGCGGTCTATTTTTATGTGCGATTGCAGCCATAATACACTGATTTAGTACACCATCCAAACTACAACCACATTTCAGTAAGAGTTCTGCAATGTCTTTTCTATTTTCTTGGAATGTCTCCAATAGAATAAAGGACTCGTCAAGTATCACAGTATTCCCTCCGCCTGAATTGTTAGTTTTATCAAAAGCTATGGTTTTTATAGCCCTATCAAAAACGAATTGTGTAATATTCCTTGTCAGAATGGGATTTTCAAACACAAAAGACAAAATTAGTGATTTTTTTTTGAGGATGCGTGTATATGGAACTAGTTCAGGTATCCACGCACCATTATTCATCAAAATTTCAAAGCTATCAAATTTGTTGTTTTTGAGTGATTCTCTAAGCCCATTGTACGTTGTATTCTCAACTTTCGCGCCATGTTCTAGAAGTAATTCGATGGTCTCGACATTTCCGTGACTGGCTGCTTCAGGTATTCCGGCATGCTTTTCATTCCATGGTTTGGCACCATGTTTTATTAGCGATCTAACCATTTCAAGATTATTATTTTGGCATGCTTCTTTTATCCCATTATGTTTGTATGTTCTAAGATTCAACTTTTTACTTAGAAGCCATTCGAGCATACACATATTGTTAACTTCACAAATATTTCGAAGTATTATACTATACTTATCGTCGATATTATCATTGGAACTTAGTTTAAGTATTTCATCGATTATCTCTCTATTATCATTCTTTGCAATAACCTTATAGTAGCTTTCAGTATGAACACATAATCTTGAGTCTACGCTCAAAATAAGCTTGGCGATATGTGTATCATTTGCAACACACGCTTCATAAAACCCACTTTTACAACAATTTATCGGTTTAACGCGATATGTTAATAGTGCATCAATGAGCTCTCTGTTTTCTGTTTTAACTACTTCAGAATAATCAATGGAGAAAAAAGGAAACCGGTGTTTAGCATCTGAGTGTATAATTCTCAGCATTTCAATATTCTGGTTGGAAACCACTTTTTTAATTGCCTCTTTGTTAATGCACGAGTAGTCTGCACCATTAGTAGACAAAATTTTGAACACTTCAGTGTCGTTACTATTGATTGCATCCAACAGTCCATTAAAAGCAGGTTTGACCGACGATAGTCGTACACCACCGTCAACAAGAGCTTGTATCAGCTGAATATTTCCAGCACTAGCGGCATCCTTGAACCAACAAAATGTTTTATAGTTTATATTAACACGCTTTTTCAGTAGAAAGTTGACAATTTCAAGATTATTATTTTTACAGGCAATATCCAGACCATTGAACTGACGCTGTTTTGTATTGAACCCAAGGCAAAGTAGCGTGGAAATTAAGTTTATGCTATTAAGTTCACAAGCCATTTCAGCTAATTTTGGTGAGATGTACGAAACTCCTATCCCATATTCTAGAAGTAAAGCTATCAGCTCACAGTTCTTGTATTTGGCTGCATGTACAAATCCACAACCACCAGTATTATAAGAACCCCCTTTGCTTAGCAACAGTTTTGCAATTTCCAAATTATTGTTTCTACATGCTATCTTGATACAATCAGATATATCTTTGAAATGAATCCCAGTAAGAAAAATGTATTCCAAGTACACAGAATCGTTGGACTCGCATGCTATTGTAATCATCTTGTCACAATGTTTTTCAAAATTTTCACCATTTTCAATAAATGGCTGCAAATTATAGATAGTTTTGGCTATATGCTGTAGTACCACACTTGTACCGTCGTGTTTTGCTCCAAGCCCATGGTTTACGAGTATTTTTAGTATATTCTGCCTCAAAACATCTATTTCTTCGATTATTTGTTGATAATACTCGTCGTTCACATTATTAGACTGATTTCCTTTATTGATAATTGCTAATATTCTAACTTTCTGATCCGTTTCTGCTTGAGCAGTGACAGGTGGATTGTTTATAATCGAAACTAAAAGTTCTCTCAATATGACCAAATAGCTATAATGTTCTTTATATTCCTTATTGTAGAATAACAATTCCAATTCATTGTCAAAACTTTCAATCAAATCATCAATCCTACCATTGGAAAGTAGATCAACTATTATCTTGTAATTTAGACATCTTTTTTTAAAAGTAAAAAACTCGCAATGGTCACATAGGAATGTTAGTATCTGTTTGAAATTGCTAATATCTGCCTTATTGTCCGGTGATATAGTTATTTGTTTTCCTGGAAACAATCGATCCAAGATCTGGTAGCCTTTGTCTCTCACAACTTCAGTTAAACAACAATTCTCATTTCCCTCCAATGTAGCACCCATTTCAAATAGTCTTTCTACCAGTTTTAGCTCAAGGTTACTACATGCAATTCGTAGAGCATAGTTTTTTGGTTCAATAACGTTCACACCAGCATTCAATAGCTTTATCAACAGAGTTATATCATCTGAATAGTATACTCTTGATAACAGGGTGCTTATTTTGTCTTTAGAATACTCCAACTTCAAATATACGCTAGCGAGAAGATCAATATCGTGAGTTATTGCAACCACATCAAACACCAGTTCCTTATTGGTCTCAAATAACTTGTGGCTGATCAAAGCTCTTGTTAATCCTGGCCGATTTTCTACAATCGAAACGTAAATAGAAAAGAGATACACCTGGTTCAAACCCAAGTCGATCTTTTTTGTCAGTACATTAAACTTTTGGAGTTTCATTTTCATGAAATCGTTGGTACCAAGTTCGGTGACTATGTATTTAAAATCAAATTTATACTCAATGTCTATCATGTACAACATAATGTCAAGTCGATTGAGTGAAATGGCATTGTAGATTTTGTGCACCAGATAATATCCCATGATGAGATTGTCAGATAATCTTAGACCTTCTAGTTGATTTTTGACCTCTTTATCTTTTTCCTCGATATGTGAGGCATCAATAGGTATGTTGTACAGCTTTAGAACTTGCTTGATTTCATCCAATTTTTTGACTTTTGAATCCACAACATGAATGTCATAGTAAAACAGTTCACTGAAACCACTACCTTTGCCAAAACATCGTTTGAAAGTTTTCACATTGTCAGAGAAATGCCAAGTCAAGGATTTTTTGTGATTCGGTTGAAAATGGGCATAGAACAGAGGAACTACTAAGTAATCCTTTGTCTTGATAACAGTACTTTGGCAGTACTTGTCCTTCACATCGTACCAGTCGATTGTCACCGTGACTTGGTATCCCTCAAGCAGGGTTGTGCTCTCAAATATAATTTTGTCGCCATTTTTATCGTATACTACATAAAATGAGGTAAGATTTTCAACAGTTTGATCCCATTTCTGTGACAGTGCCAATTCAAACAACTCTGAGTATGAAATGTTGTTAAAATACGACAGTAGGCCTATAGATATTTGTTTGTGCTTCGCAATTAATGGATATTTTTTGAGAAAGATCAGATAATTTTTATACTCATTCAGGTCTTTGGAATATCGATCTTGTATATTGGACGATCCATAATAATCATACTCATAGTAGTCATTACA
>LSSK01000676.1:0-19008 GCA_001969505.1 Zancudomyces culisetae | reverse complement strand
ATTAATTTTATAAAACGCATTATTTTACACTTGTAGTATCCACGATATATATTTAATATATATATATGTGTGTGTGTGTGTGTTGTGTATAGAAATGTACCAGTATTTACAAATTACGATTCAAGAGAAAGTACCAAAGTCTACTACATTTACTGATAACTTTTAACAAAAAAAAGGACGGATGGTAGGTAGAGGGGGTCGCGGTATAGTGAGTGTGCAATTACACCAAACCTTTTTTATCCAAGGCTATTTTGACTCTTAACTATCTAAATATATATATATATATATAAATACACAATGAACAACATCATATGGACAAATGTTGTGATAAAAACAATATCACTATCTTCCCGTTCAGTAGGGAAACAAGGATGATCGAAGTCTGCCATAAATTTATCCGAGTTTTTTATGTGCGGCTTTGAAATCAGAAATTGTGGCAGTTTCTACCTTGCTATGTCGATAGAGCCATATGCTAGTATTTTTTTGTCATCCATGCTTGTACATTTTATATAGCTGATTGATAATTTATTTAGTTCCATTTCCAGTATTGACTCTGCTTATTCATCGAATTTTTTTAATGCTCCTAAAAGCGAGCAAAAAGCAACAACAAATTTCAATTTGTGGCAAAATGAGTGATGAAAAAAAAAGGCGTACGTAATTGAAAAACAAGCTACACTTGCTTCATTCGCACTTAATAAATAATTTGTGAACCAAAACGGAAAAACAAATATTTAGGTACGTTGAAAATAAAAATAACATTGTAACATTTGTGAAGATGAGCATCAACAAAATATTGGCACATATTGACAACAACTCGCAGGGGTTTACGGCTGTTGACGAAGAGTATGGAAACAATGATATGGTCAAAAAGACTCTGGACAAGGATTTTGATTTCGCGCCCGTGCTACAGGTACTTGAAACAAATAAATAATTCATGTTGACAGAATAAATCAAAAATGAACCTTCATTTTGGATATATGATTGATTAAAAAAATATCCTAGCTCTTCATAATCTTTCTGAGCTTAACTTGGTACTAAACGTCAAATAGCCTTCAGGATTCGCCACGAAATATATTGATGTAAAATCACAAAAGGATAGCATCATTAAACTAGCACATGGCACCACAACATTATCATTTAAATTTAAAAACGGAATCATAGTGGCTACAGACTCTAGAGCCACCTCGGGAAATGTTATAGGTACTTGTCAGATTTTTTTAACGATTTTTAAACGCAGCGTTGTTGCTAATCCATCTAGACATACTAACATAAAAAATACACACAAAATAGCCTCGCAGACTGTCAAGAAGGTGATAGAAATAAACCCATATCTTTTGGGAACGATGGCGGGAGGTGCAGCAGATTGCTCTTACTGGGAAAGAGAACTAGGTCGCAGATGCCGGCTGCATGAACTAGCAAACAAAGAAAGAATCTCCGTTGCTGCTGCTTCGAAGCTTCTTTCCAATATGGTATACTACTATAAAGGAATGGGTCTATCAATGGGAACAATGGTTTGCGGTTGGGATAAAAAGGGACCTGCAATATATTATGTGGATAGCGAGGGCCAAAGAGTAAAGGGTGATCTGTTTGCCGTAGGCTCTGGTGGGACTTTTGCTTACAGTGTATTGGATACTGGTTATAAGTATGATCTCGAAACTGCTGATGCAATAGAACTTGGGCGAAGAGCAATATTTCAAGCCACTTACCGCGATGCATTTTCAGGTGGGTATGTAAGATTGTACCACATCAAAGAGGACGGTTGGGAGTTTATCGGACTTGAGGATGTGGGTGAGCTTTATTACAAATATAAAGATCAAATGCATTTGTGAGGGGAGATTTATATTTTCATGTAACTTGCTTTTTATAATATATTCTAAATAAATCCATCGAAACGCTTTTCTATGTTTGCGGGGCAAAGATTGGCAACCATAAGACTGTCTTAGGTGCAATTGGAATATTCTCCATTCGGTTAGTATACAAACCACTCAATTTGGTGGAGTTTGGACCGTTTTCTGAAAAAAGTAATATTAAAACAGCAGGTTTATTCCGTCAATTTACTGCTGGCTGAAAAAGTATGTTTTTTTTTGCACAAGGGTATCAATAATGTGCATCTTTTTGGTGAAACTCAAACGGCACTTATAGCTACCAATTGATGCCACTTCTTCCTTTAAACACCTAGGCATAAGGAGAAAGTTGTACAAAAATATATATTACCAAGGACCCGGTTATAAGTGAACGTGAACCACGTTGGGGTTTGGGGTTTGGGCTTTGGGATTAGAAGTTGAGATATTGTGGTGCTAGCTTGTTTGCGATTGTGGGCACACAAGGGAATCATCTATTCATTCACTCCGAATGATTGCCTTTTTAAGAAATGAACTAAACAGTTTACTCTTACCAGTTAGCAAGAAGGAGCTGGATGGCAAGTATTTCTAGAGCTATATACTGGGATAGAACTTATTAGAGGTCAGGACCATACCAAACCAAATATGTTCATACTATATACTTGTACCCAAGTTATTTATCTATTTTGGTTTCACAAAGAAGCAGTTTGCATTGTGCAGACAAAGTCGGAACCAAAAATAAAAACATTCATATTAATCGCCAAACAAAGTTTTTTGGGCCTTATATAAGATATGGTTATTGTTTGATGTAAAGTAATAACTTTCCCGGAGGTTGGTTTTTTCTTATTGTGAAGGAAAATCGGGTTGATTACTTCAAAAGCTATAAACACCGAATTTGTAATACGTCTTAGACAATGAGAGAAAAGTGTATAGTATGAAAGGAGGGGAAAGGAAGGTGGAAGGTGGAAGGTGGAAGGTGGAAGGGTGGGTCCAACTTGCTAAACACTAGCAATATGTAAACCCTAATAGATTTTGCCCCCGATTACCAAAAATTAAAACAATCTCCTATGTAGACTCAATTGAGGTTTTGATTGTGTTATCCCCATTTCGATTGTTTGCGCTAAACTTCTTGCTTTAGTTACAAATAGTGAAAATGGCAAAAATAAGAATCACGATGATTTAACAAGCCCTGATCACTAATAGGTAAAAAAAACAAACAATAACATTGATAATCCATGATCAACTATTCTGAATTGCTTGTTATTCCTTATAAAAAGTGATGAGATTTTTTTTTCGAAACAAATTAATGAGCGCAAATACCAAAAAGTTCGGAATGTATTCCTGTTAGCGATGGTTTAGGGGCTGTTTAAGAAGGTACAATTCATTGATTTTTTTTCCTATTACAAGTACAATGATGATTTTCTAATAATCTAATTTAAAAGAACTCGCATAATAGTTATAAGTTAACAATAACAATAAGAGAAGAAAGTTCACATAAGCAAAAACATAGGGCAATGGCAATAACAACGGTAAAAAGACCTTACTTGACCACAAGACAATTGAAATATTGGTCTGCTGGCCCATTTTTTTGGCTTATCATTTGTCATTGAAACACACAAATAGTATAACTTGTATCCATTGCCATCATATATTCACGGCCAGTTTTATTTTAGAATGGTTTTATATAAATATCAATTTAATGCTGTCATAAATTGAAATGAATCTTTAGCTTTAAAAGTTTCTAATAAAAAGAAACAGAAAATACTAGAAACCAAAAATAAAACCAAAAGAGTATCTCTCGACTTAAACGTAAAGAGTGAAGTTTGGTTTACTGAGCTACCATTGCAACTAGCATTTCTAACATTGACATCATTGACATCATTGACATTATTCATATTAGCACTAGCATCATTATAGGCATTATAGGCATTATAGAAATTTCTTCTTAAGAAAAAAGTGGTTTTATCAAACTATACACAAAAGATGGGTAGATCGGATAAAAATTTACTATTAAGTCTTGCATTAATAGGTTTTTTCTCGGAGGTATGGGCGATAAACACAGTAACGATATATAAATGCAAAGTTTCGCCTGTCTATACTCAGGAAAGTGTAACAGATTCATACCAAAGCTGCGTTAGCATATATGGAAGTGGGAAATGGTCGGCTGGGGATTCGTGCAACTACTGTTACTGCGATGAGTATGGAGTGACATGTTCTCAAAACAACTGCGATTCCTCTGACTCAACACCTTACCAAACATACTACCCAACAGTACAATGCACTGATACCGATTGTGATTACGTAGACTATAGTAGTACTGATGTAGACAGCGTTTATACTACACCTGACACATGTTATGAGACATCCACGATATATGAGACATCCACAACTTGTGAAACATCCACAGTTTATGAAACCCAAACTGTTTACTTATCAGTGACCCCCGAGCAAAGTTATCCACAATTACCAACCAACACTGACGATTATTATCCACAAACATATTACCCATCTACTGATAATACAGATAACTACTGTACTGATGGAGCATGCACAGACACAGACTATTACTGTACCGATGACGCATGCACAGACACAAACAACTATTGTACTGATGGAGCATGCACAGACACAGACACAGACAACTATTGTACTGATGGAGCATGCACAGACACAGATAGCTATACTGAGTACAACACATACAACCCTGTCTATTACCCAAGTACTGTTACCATTTTTGCCACTACATATCCAACTGATGAGTATCCAACCGACACATATCCAACTGATGAGTATCCAACTGATGTATATTCAACCGACACATACCAAACTGATGTATACCCAACTGACACATACCCAACTGATGAATATCCAACCGACACATACCCAACTGATGAATATCCAACTGATGTATATTCAACCGACACATACCAAACTGATGTATACCCAACTGACACATATCCAACTGACACATACGCTGACTCAACATGTGATGATGTAGAACCTACCGATTATGTGGATTCAATCTCAACTGAAGATAATGCATACCAAACACAAATGCCAAACTATGATGACAACGACTACGAAACCTTTGATAGTAGCTACCAGTTTACGGATGACAATGCATACAATACCTATCCAGTAGATTCTAATTCAGGACAATATTCTACTGCAGGTATTCCCTACCAAACCGACTCGTGGTATTATGACAATGATAATGATTACCAGCAAAACAATGGTTATTACCAGCAAAACAACTACCAAAATGGTCAAGGGGGAGTCACTTTTACTATTAATCAAGGGTATAACCAACAAAATATGAATCAAAACTACAATGGTATGGGATGGGGTGGTAATAATATGCAGGGAAACGTTGGGATTAACGTGGGTGTAATTGGGAATCGGGTTCCGCAAGGTGGTGTGGGCTTTTCAGGATTCAATGGTAGGAATCAACAGGTTGGAAATCTGTCGAATAAGGATAGATCTAACCAGAAAAATTGGTCAAAGGGTCAGAATAACAGGGCTGCACAAACTAGCAACACCACAAAGAACGTCAACGCTGCACAAAACGCTAACGCTACACAGAATGACAACGCTGCACAGAACACTAACGCCACACAGAATGACAACACTGTACAGAACACTAACACTACACGGAGGGGATCGCCTGAGCGAAACCGTACTGCTTCCTTCAACGTTGGGAATGTTAGAAACCCAAACACCACCACCCAAGCCGGTGTGGTGAACCCACAAGGTGCAGCTGGCTCAATATTAGATGCACCAAATGCAAAAACGAGTGTAGCAAATCTGCTAACGGACACCGCCAATATTTCTGCGAATGCACCTCTTGATGTAGGCAGTACATCTACTAGCACCGTACACGCTACTATCTCTTGGACAAGAGTTAGATCAGCAACTTCAAGTGTATAATGTGTAATAAACTATAAATCAATTTGGTGTATTTAAAAACCTTTTTTTTTTTGCTTGATCAATTTACTAAATAAATTTCGCATAAAACTACTAGAAAAGTACACCATATAATACATATCTAATCAGCCTTTCTCTGTCCCTCTAAAGACTCCACACCTATAGGAACTCGGTTCAAGAAGAGCTAACAAAAAGAATGAAATAAAAAGTCATTTAAACATGTTTTATGCCTCAGTTAGTGAATCTAGATAGCACTGACAGACCTTCTTCACTAAAAATCTTAAATGTTATTTTTTTGTAACACGTTTATATGTATGATATATTTTTAAACGCCATTAGCTAAGTGAAACACATATGTCCATTGCACCATCAAAGTAGTTGTTTACTATAGAGCTCAATCAAATATTTGTGTGCGCTTCAGCGGTGTCATAGCTACACAAGATCCCTCGAGATGTGTTGAATGAAATGTGTGTTTACAAACTCTGCGAACAATGAGAGACAGGATAAACGAATTAAATTGGTTGCCAAACCAGAGCTATTAGGATGTTGTTATATTATGACAAATGTTCTGCAAACGAATTTAGGCAAACACCATACAAAGACAGCCATTTTGAAATAATCACGCATTAGTGAATGAAGCGTATTATAGACTCAATGTGATTTATAGTCATAGCTGGCTTGAACTTGTGCAAATATCAGCGCTTTATGAAAAGCAAAAAACAACTAATTCGGAATACCTAGAGTTTAAAACAAAGAAGAAAATAATACTACTAAAAAAACAAATACGGTGAGTTTCTAGTATTCAAACACCCACTTGTCATTGAGCTCCTGTCCATCGCCGTAAGCGGTAACCTCTTGCTTACCACCATCAATATTTTCGTAATGAGAATGTAAGAACCTAGCTGTGTTGGAGTGCTTAAATCGCACGGGTTGGTTTGCATCCCATCTTTGTGTGTATCCACCATCGTTGAATCGCTCAGCAACCCAATGGTCGTTGGTGTCGGAGTTGTTTCCACCACCGAAGCCAGTTACCTCACCCTGGCGGGTTATTGCTGATTGGTACTCGCGGTGTGAATGCAGATAGCATCCTGTTTGAATGTGGCACAGGCGTACTTGTGTGCCAAAAACAAGAGGATCTCCTGTTGGTGTTCTATCACCGTTTACTGGAACAATTTTCCACCAGCAGTCATCATCCCTTGAAGATTTGCCAAAGATCAGTTGCTGGTTTGAGCCAGTGGTGGTGGAAATACCCCTCTGGGTAGCTAAGTATTTTCCAGTTTGGTCATGACGAAGGGCTACTCTCTGTCCTACACAGATAACACCGTCTCTTGGGTATCCAGAGATAGCTTGAGAACCGGAAGACCCACCTTGATCATTGTACTGTTGTTGCTGGCTGTTGTTTCCACCATATTGTGGCGGCGGTTGTTGCTGTTGGTAATTATTTCCACCATACTGCTGTTGTTGCTGCTGTTGTTGTTGTTGTTGTTGTTGTTGCTGTTGCTGTTGTTTTTCATGTTGCATACGTTCATTTTTTTTCTCTTCCTCTTCTTCATGCTCCTTCTTTCTGTGCTCAGAAATCTTAACACCGCCATAGACTGCTCCACCAACACCTGCAGCAGCAGCTAGAACTCCTGCGGCAATACCAGCTGTCTTCTTCCAGTCCTTCTTCTCCTCGTTATTTCCATACATACCTTGTTGGGGAGCGTTGAAACTGGAGCCCTGTGGTGCGTTCTGTGGTCTTGGTTGGCCACCATATCCCTGTTGCTGGCCAGTAGGTGTTTGATACTGCTGAGGTTGGTTATCCTGCTTTCTGCTGAACAGCCCTCTATCTGAGCTCTCATCCTCATCACCTCTTTGTTGTCTACCACCTTGTCCTTGTTGATAACTCATTCTGTTCTTGTTTCAAATAGTTGTTTTTTGTTTATATATATCCTAAAAAAACCCTAAATAGTGAAGTCCTTCTTAGGGAAAAGTTCCAGCTTTTTATACTCTATGGGTTCCGTTTTGTCTGGCTGGCCTTTTAATTTTATTTATTGCCATTATTATTCAAAAAAATCCTTTGGTATTTGCTAAACCAAATATTGGATAACACGCCTCACTAAATGTTTGCAGCTATTTCTACATAATTCAACTCAGCTCAGCTCAACTCAACTTTCTCCTTGCTTTCAGCTTATGTTTATTGATTTGGTAATCTGCTTCCTTTTTTTCGATTAGTTTCAATCCATGAAAAGAAACCGCATTAAAGCCTAAGGATCGAATTATGTAATTCATGCACATTGTTTCTACTGTTTCTATTTTGAGGCAAGAAAAAAAAAGCATAAAAGGATGAGACTATAGCCCTTGGGAACAACCTCTAAACGAGAATTCAACAGTGAATACGGATATTCCTATCATTTTGAATCGGAAAATTAATTTCCACCATTTGTTCAGGTTATCCTTGTGGTGCGAATTTATGTAGCATTGTTTTAGTAGGTGGGTTTATTACTGAGTAATTTTCAACTTAATACATTACAAACTCTTGCAATATGTTTAGTAGTGACTATTCGCCAAAAAATGTGTGTATTTTCCTGGTTTTAATTTATTTTGATGCTATCCTGACACTGTTGGGATTAATGGTTAATATTTTTGTAATTGGGAAAGGTTTCAAAATCAATAAAATAAATAAAAACTAAACACTCAAATTAAAAATCAGTAATATGGAAATTAAGTCTTAAGATAAAACTAAAAATAGAAGTGATATGATATCGAACACACTGACTCCATTTTGTTTACGCAACCCACCACTCTATCAGTCTGGCTTTCAAAACCTACTCCAGCTCTACTGAACCCATCAGCGTATATGATCTTTCTTGGCTTTTAAAAGCAATAATAAAAAAACAAAAAGTGCAAAACAGTACAGCAGAGTTATAACCCTAACACTCCCCAACAGACATAATTTAAATACAATAAGACAAAATAAAAAAAGAATCTTGGTCTCTCTTGGCATGGATTAGTGTTGGCGTAGACAAACTCAGAATACCAAAATACATTACCGCTGTTTTAACTCATTTTTATTGACAGTTGCATTTTTTTTTATCCATGAGAATCCCTGATCTCCTTCTCCACCATCAAAAAAAAGTCCCCCCATAAATTACTAAAGGCTTATATAAACAAGCCGAGCTGAAACTGATCCATTTCAACACTAATTATGCTTACCCTGACCTAACAACATAGCGTGTTTTTTCTTTTATTCTATTGGCCAGTTCTAATGAAAATAAGATCGTTAAAAAACCGGGTAGAGATTAAAACATACACCATTAGAAGACCATTCACATTAAGGTACCATTGCTCGTTTCTGAAGTGTATGTTAACCCATTTAAAGGTAAAAGAAATACATTTTTTCTAAGTGTTCTGCCTCCCTGAACAAAGCACACACATCCTTTTCGACATACACTCCCCTTCTCCATCTGTACAGTTTTGCTAATTGCTGGTGCTACCGCGCTACAGTGATACAGTGCTACAATGCTACAATGCTACAATGCTTTTATTCAAATGAACAAACTTGATAGATACCAATCCCTCTTCTTCTCCTCCTCCTCCTCCCCAGGGTTCAAAAATGCTTTTAGAGTAAACGCTGCTTGAATCATTATGCTGATAAAAGAGACGAGTTGTATTTCAAAACGTATTTATGCTTTTTGAATTTTTAAAACGCTTTGTAGCCTTTTTCCGAATTTCAGGTTAGCGGTTTTTGATTGTTCACATGCACCCAGACATAAAAGAGAAAAATGGTGAGTTAATTGGATAAAGCATTGTCAACGCAAAACTAATGCCACACCATTAAAAATGTTCATCCAGCTTTTCCCAGTTCGCTGTTTCAAGCACTTCGCTCTACTTTATCTGAATTTAACTGTCCAAATATTGCCAAATCGGAATCTAGGCCTTTTCATATCTCCAATAACATGCGTCAAAATATATGCACTTTTTATTTAATACATTGAAAGACGAATGACAGTTCTTAGGATTGCGTAAATCGAATAAAAACTTCATTGAAAAAAACTAACCCAGACAAAAAAAAAAAGAAGGGGCCTAAGGAGGTTTTGCTTGAATGAAATAAATATAACAACAAAGCCGATTCTCATTTCAATTTTCATCAACGTTTTAATAGAATATCAAGTTAAAGTATACATTCAATCTTACAAAAGCAAAAATGTCTTTCATCAAGGAATGTTGTAACACACCTCCAGTACAGGCTAAATACACGCCAGTTGGCGAGACTTTCAAACTGAAAGATGATCTCGATTGCTATGTTGTTGGTGATAAGGTGAACTTTATTCTTTATTCTTTGTTTTTTTTTCGTTGTTATTGTACAGTCACATTCATCAAGCAAAAAAAGCTGTACAGCTATTTATATTGTTTTCACAAAACTAACATCTTTATTTGCTTTCGATCGTACTTGTTAGGCTAGCAAAAATGCCATCTTATACGTGTATGATGTATTCACAAACCAGTAAGTATTCGTAACTCTATATATACCCAGATATAAAAACGAATTTTGACTCAAATAAAATGAAATCATATATAGCCCAAACGCGTACCAGGGATGTGACATCTTGTCCAAGGCAGGATACAGGGTAATAATGCCCGATTTTCTTCGCAACGATCCACCAACTAATGAAATGTTAGGTGATGGTAACAAGTTTATGGATTATGTTAAAAGAAAAGGGACCTGGGAAATTCTTGAGTCAGACTTTAAATTAGCCAAAAAATATTTGCAAGATAATGGTGCCGAAAATATTTTCCTAATCGGCTTTTGCTGGGGCGCTAAAATGGTTATGGCAGCTTCAGCGCACGATCCCTCATATAAAGGTGGTGCCTGTGTTCACCCATCGCTTTTGGTAGCCGAAGACTTTGAAAAAGCAAACGCACCAATGATTGTTTTGCCTTCACAGAATGAGAGAGATTTTACTGAGGATTTCAAGCTTATCCAGGCCAAACCATTTGGAAAACTGTGCTATATGCAAAGATTTGACGACATGATCCACGGTTGGTGTGCTGCCAGAGGAGAATGGCAAGATTCTGCTGTTGCTGCACGCGCAAACGAGGCCTTCACTATTGTTGCTAGCGGATTCAAAAGCATCCTTTCCAGCAGTTGCTGCCCAAAATCTCATCATTAATACCCCATTTTTGCTGAGAATCTGAGAATTTGACAGCCTCTTTTAATATTATTTTTTTATCATGGGTTCCCTTTTCTCTTCAAAATTATGCCTTGTTTCTCTAAAACTGAATTAAAGAATAAAAAATGAAACCGTATGGTATTCAAAATTAAAAATGAAGACGACTGGTATACTTGAGAACCAAATTTTGCTTTCATACGAACTTGATACCAAATTGACTCTATAAGCACAATGGTTAACCGCAATATGTGGTTTGTATATGTAAACGACGTATGTACCAGTGTGCTAATTGGAAAAGAGCCGATTTATGGTGACCTCATGTGTGATGATTATTTAAATTTATCTTGTAGATGATCTCCTCAACTACCATTGCATATTAAAAAAGACGCTTAACAATTTTGATTTACACGCCCTATACTGTACGATCTGTTAATATCTTTTACTCCAGCACAAAATTATTTGCTTATTGTTCGTAGACATGTTTTATTTTAGTGGAAGTTGGTGAAGGGGGTGGTAGGTAATAATGCTTAATTTTCTGGTTCGGCGGCCTAGTAAAAGCTTGTGGTCTAATTACATGATGACATTAGCACAAAGTGATTTTTTGATAAACAAAAAGGGAAATGACTAGTACAAATGTAAACAAAACGAAAAGAGCACTTTGGTACTAGTTGATGAAAATACGTGTACCATGTATCGAGGTGTTTATAAAAATGAACAACGCGCGTCATGATGTGCAATTAAATCCGTTTAACAGCCATTACAGGATATATCTATAATTGAAATTGTACACCAATTGATGAGGAAGAAGATTTGGCTACAAAAGTTTTGGTTTGTAAATAATGTAAAGCACAACTTCAAATATAATATCCATGAGTTGTAGTGTAAAGAGGTTATGGTAGCACAAAAATAATGGATGCTGAGGTATGTTCGATGCTTTTGAGTATGAAGTGTCTTGTGTGTCTTTAACTTTTTTTTTCTAAGTTTTGGTTTGTATCTTTTGTTACTTTACTGCTTTAGTTTAGACCATCAGACTAAAACACGTGTAAGGTTGCAAATGAGCGCGCTGTGCCCAAGTATCTTCGAAGTTGCAAAGTCTAAAAAAAGTATATTTGCAATTTTAATATTGAAGATTTTTATTTGTGTTCTTTTCAAGGCTTAAATTTAGACAAGGCGGTTCGGAAATTAAAATTTGCTGGTGCTAATCATAAATAAATTGGAGTGAATATAAAAGATGGTTTAACAAAACCAAACCAAACCAAACCAAACAAAAGTAAAAAAAATGATGCGGAAAGAGGCAAATCTACGCAAAAATGAACCAAGGCGTGAGGAAAAGCAAATTTAACAAGACATCCGCATGATCCAATTTATTGGGTGTTGGGGACGCTCTTTTAATAATAGGAATCATAAAGCAGTGTTCTATGTAAAAAAAAAACAAATACAAAATAACCATTACCTAAAAATAAACTAATGGATTCAAGCTTCTTTTACTGGCCTGAATGAGTATTTGTTTGCTTTTAAGATTTACACGAGTATAAGAATTTTTGTATCCCATTGTACACATATCAACGCTGGCATAACCACAAAAAAACTCGCTATAATTTTAACGCTTCTTTATTGAGCCGGCTTGCCTTGTTTATCTTCAAAATTACTCCAAAAAATTGCAAATCATTTGAACAAAACGGAAAAAAACACCCCCAAAAAAAGCAACTCGACTGAACTCAAACCTGATTTTACTTAAGCAAGTCCGCCCGAATATCACTAGGGTGTAGATGATGCTAACTAAAAAATATTGATGGCGGTGGTCAAATGATATCAACTGATTTCCCCTTGTTAACCAAGTGCCCTTCTTTTCTCACAAAGATGAGCGAATCGATGCAGTTATTTTGTCCAGAAATTGACGTAATGAAGTACCCCCCCCATTTACATTTGGCAAAATTGAATTCATTTTTATCATTACCACATTAGGCGAAATATACTGGTGTTATGTCAGTGAACAATTAATAAATTGGAGAGCCGCAGATTACACAGCAATCAGGATAATTAGGTAATACAACAAAACTTTGAAATTGGTGTATCAACATAGGTGCAATTTCAAAAAAAATCCAGCCATTATTGTCCAATGTGTAGCACAAAAAATTAACTTGTAAAACGTAAAAGGTGACAATCAAACTCTAGAGTGCACAAATGCCAGAATTGGTCTAAAGTAGAGCATGAAAGGGCACAGAATTGACTAAATTAGACTTCAAAATTTAGTGTTTTGTGTTGTTTCACAAATAAAAATTTTTTTTTTCTTTAGCCGAAATCGTTGTAAAGCAGATGAGCAATTGTTTGAATGCAATTGGTGTGAATTCGGAATTCCTATACTAATTCCATTGTTCCAAACATGTAATTACATTAGCATATAGATTGCAATTATTCTATCGAAATAAAGCTGAAGCTCCATTGAAGCCTTTATCCCGAGTCACTTAATAGACTCTTTCATTGTATTTATGGATATCTGACCGGGGCAAGTAAAGTAAACACAGATTACTTACTGCTCTTTTCAATTTCTTTACGCCCATGATATAAGAAGTCAACATTAATGCTATTACACTACCGATATTTACAAAGGCTGGTGTGAAAATAACAATTAGTATTTGTATCAAAACGGATTTGAATCACAATAAACAAGAGTGAAACTAAAGATTGATGAAACCAAAGAATGGATGCCCTAGGTTTTCTGAGAGAGTATGAGGAAACCGAATTGGATGAAAATCCAGAATATGGCATAGAGTTCGGGCGGGCCGAAGAGCTCGCTGTAGGCGATAAGGATGGACTAAGCATTCATAAGCCCTTTGTCAGAATCGCATCAAGAAATTCGAGTTTTGCATCAAAAGCATATGATTTGGAGACTGAGGATAATTTGGACGAGATTGTAAATAAGATGTGGGAGAATGAAAGCGAGGTGTCTGAAAATGAACTACCGTCATTCCTGAAAAATCGAAAATCCGACTTGGACGATCGTCAAGGAGAATCGACGAGTGCAGGTTTTGGCAGCGAGTATGGAGATAGATGGGGATTTATTGGTAGTAATGATTTGTTTAAAAATGGTGATGACCTTCCGCAATTCAATACGAGATATGTGATAGAAAAAGATTCAATTAATACAGCCTTCAGTCCAGAAAACCAGTATGGATACCGGAAATATATATCCCAGGATGGCGGCGAAGATGGATACGAGGGAAGTAGTAGCCACTACAGGGCATATGAAAAACCCACAGGCCCATCATCCCCAGCAGAAGAAACCGGTGGTAAACATGTAATATATAAAGCAAAAATTGTAACAAAAAGAGAACATTCTGGCTCGGGAAGAGTGTCATTAATAAAAAATATGGGAAACATTAACGAGCCCAGAATTGTTGGTAAAATGATTTATGATCCGGTAAGAAAAATGTGGGTTGGTAATGAGGCAGAAGAAAATGTATTTGATGCTACGTTTGAACAGGAAATGGAAAGGTTTTATAAGAAAGGCAGTGAGTGGGATGACGATATAAGAGGTAGTATAGAGGTAGTCACTACTAGTGATGACAATGGTAATGGTACTGGGATCACTGGTGAGGTTTGTAAGGATAGACAGACTAGTAATGGCGAATATGAATTAAACACTAAAAAATCTAGAAATCGGCTTGAGAACCGAAAAACCTTGACTCAGAGCAGCGAGAAAATATATTTTGACTCTATTCAACAAAAGTGGGTTAAAGTAAACCAGGAAGAAACGGATGACTCCAATAGTACGCGTGGTACTCTGGATTATAGGCTTAGAGGACTACGAAGTAAACACTCAAAACATAGACTAAGTTATGAACCTGACGAAACAGCGGTTGATGAGCAGAGTTACAGCAAACCATACGATTTTGCAATATACTCACCACGCAATACTGAAGAAAATGAGGATCCTTTTTCAAACATTCCCATTTTTAATGAACCCAGTTCTTTAACCGAAAAAGAGATATCTAGTACTTTTAACCCAGACCAAAGTGACGTAGAGGGGTGGTTAGGTTTTTCGAGTTCATACCAGCAGTTTACTCAAAGTTGGTTTCCTCCAAATTAATCTACAAAATCCCATACATATTATCTAAATCACTTATACCTCCATGTACAAAATCATTGTATATAACTACCTTTGTAATCCACTCATTTACCGTTAATTTTGGTGCATAGAGCTTTTTCAACTTTTAGAATGTTTAATGTTAATCTTTTTTTCCGTTATGCGCCAACACTGAATATAGCCTCGTTTTTTTTCCCCCACCCACCCTTCCACCCTTGCCCTCCCCACCGTTTTATTTATTTTTGTATTTTTTGACGTAGTTGGTTTACTTTGTCTTTTCTGCTTTTTTCTGACCTGCAAAGTAAGCGGGATGCTTTATAACGCTTTGAACAAATCAACCGCTGATGCAAAGCGCTTTCAGTCACAGCTATGTGAGTTTTCTAGCCCAGAAGTGTCCTAGAGACTTTGTAAATAATAAATATCACCTAATTTTAAGCTGTTGAACATGGGCTGTGGTGAGCATATACATAATATTTGTTTTAACAAAACTGAATCTGGTTCTTTTATTTGCAATTTCCAAAAATATTAGCCAATTATGCTTGCAGAACGAAAATTGAAGTTAACAAAATAGCCAATAGCTGTTTTGTAAATTTTGAACAAAAAAAACAAAAGCAGAGATTTTGCCGACCATTTTACCTTCAACTTTTTAATTCTCAGCTTTAGCTCTTTATTGTACAACTCCTTACCATCAAACCACAAAAGATTGAAAGTACAATAATAAAATACTGTGCTAAATTTAGCTGACTCTTTCCTTAAAATAACCTTTACTTCAGGTAAAATAGCAGTAAGATAGCAAAAAAGCGCGAAAATCGAAACCAAAATTTCTATCACCGCCAGTAACACTGCTACTAGCAAAACAGATAATACTTTTTAGCCGATTGGTCCAGCCCAGTATAAATCATATGCTTTTCCTGACTCACACAATTATACATTGGCTGTGAATACCGAACTATTTCTATCCGCTACAGGCGCTTATCACAGAAATAACACAAAATCTATACGTTTATTATTTGAAAAAATCTATTAGCAGTACAAGAATGGAAATACAACAGAGCTACAACTCAGTGGAAAGAATTAAAAGAGATTTTGCGGGCTTGAGCGCTTGGAGAACAGAATATTTAGCCTCGCAACTTGCAGATATAGAGGGATTAAAATCAACGAGTTTACCACTACCAGAAGAATCGAGATTTACAACGAGCTTAGCCATATCCAACAATCTGCCATTGATAGCAGTTGGATCAGGATCCTACGATACCAATTTATTTTTTGTGGAGGCTAAACATGAAAGGAATAGAGAGACAGAATTGAAAATAAAGGCATTCTTTGCCTCCCGTTTTCCGATATATTCATTAAGCTACCAGGACGACTTTTTGATAACAGGAACGGAGAGGGGCGCGTCGATACTGTATCAAGTTTCAAGCTCACAACTCTTGCAAAACAATCAAGGCGAAGGCGAAGGAAACAATGGAGGCGGTAAAGGGGTGGTAAAATGTATTGAAACATATAAGAATAAGGCAGCAAAAAGCGTTGAAACGGCAGCGCCAGGAAATCATATTGCTAGTAGAAGAGTGGGTTGTGTTGCATTTTGTCTGGGAACTATAAGCACAGATGATGGTGGCGATGGAAGCGGGGGTGCGTGGAGGGTACTTGATAGGGCAAATGCAAAAACAACAACATTTTTATCCTGTTTAAGCGGTACAGTAAATGTATGGGATATTAATAGAAATAGTAAGGCGATTAGAATTGAGAAGATGGCGGGACAACCAATTTTCACTGCTGAATGGAGCCCACACAATCCGTATAGTCAAATATTGAGCGGAAGTACAGATGGTGGTATTAGTATTTTGGATCTTCGTAAAAAGGGGAGAGGGATTTTTTGGAAGATGCAAAACGATGGTCAGGGCTTGGCAATAAACGACATAAGCTGGTCACCATTCGTTCCATATTGGATAGCATCGGGAGGAGATGGTGGAGTGGTTAATATCTGGGACATTAGATTCACTGGTGGCAATAAAATGGGAGCTGGGGTGGACGTTGCGGCAGTTATAGGTAAGAATCAGATAAACGGAACAGTGACAAAGGTTTGTTGGAGTAAAAGTCATTTGGATTTGATAAATACGGGAAGCAGCGATCGGCATTACCGATTGCACAACATAAGAATCGATGAAACAATGGGATATACAAGCCGGGTTGTTGCAGATAGAACAGCAGCTGATGATATTGGATCAATAGTTGGGCTGGTTTCGGGGAGCCTGAAGGACCAAGAAGTTGTATTTTCGTTATCGGACTGTGGAGATTTATATACTCATGTGATGACTGATAGGATACTAAGTAATATAGCTATACACAAAAAGGACTCGGAAAAGGAGACAAAGGTTGAAGCTGATATATACACGCGAAGGTTGGAAGAAGGCGCACTGAAAGCACTAGATTTTGTGAACGAGCTGTTGAACGGTAATGACAGCAAGGAAAGCGATCAAGAAATATTAAAGCAAGTACTTAGTCACAGCGCGCAGATAAAGCACCTATGCGAAATTTTTGAGGAAAAACCAGAATTGGAAAATAATCTACTGGGAAGAAACTTGAGTACTGATTCAAAAGATACGGCTGAGGAGGATGGGGCACCAATAGCGGCAAAGTCGGCGGAAACAGAATTTTTAAGAGATATGAGACATTTAAGCTATGGATTACCCCCAGGATACTTTTCATTACTGGGAAAAACGGGTGGTGGCCAGTTCGAAAAGGCTCGAGAAAGGTTAAATGTTACGAAGCTAAGAATTACTCTTCAAGAATTGGTAGCTGAGGCTAAGCAAGGCGAAGCAGCAAGTGTTAAAACGTGGGGCAAGCTTGTGCAACAAGAGGAACGTGTATGCCGTGGAATCCGACTACAGCCTCGACTATTCGATCCCGAGTTGCTTAAAGATCTTACCAAAATCGTCTTGGCACGTGATTGTATAAAAGGATTGGTTATGGGCAAGGCATTTTGTGAAATATATATGGAAATGGAGAAGACGCATGGAGCGGTAGTGCGTAGCCAGGACTTGGCTGGTTTGGTTCATGTTCTGTTGGCACCAACCATTTTTGATCCTGATCAACAACAACCAACCCAAGGCTCTACACCCGGCTCAAGTGTTTCATTAGAGAATTTACAAATGACTCAAATACGGGAAATAATAAGAGCCTATTTACTGCGAAATCCCATTTTGGTTTTGGAAATGGTGAATTTAGAGATCAAAGTGCAAGAGGCCGTCCTAAAAGGCGGTGATCAGGTTAAAGTGGCCGACAAAATCATTACCCACATGAAGACTCATGCTTCCAGGATCAGATCCTTGGTTCCATCCCGCAAACGCCCACCAGTAAAAGATACTAGTGGTAATGCCGATATGGTTGATTCGCTGGATCCGTACTCCCCTGCCACTGTTACCATTTCTGCCGCTGCTACGCGCCTATACCTAAATGCGTTGATCCAGATGCGGTCTTACGACGTGTACTTGTCCAATGTCAAGTTTTGGGCTCTGCACCACTCTCCACTCTACGGTCTCCCCTTGACCAAGACCCTTTTAAAACAGACACAAGAGGTTGTTGCTCCCCGCTTTAAGCGCCAGCTCGATGTTGTTCTTTCCACAATCGAAAAAGAGCCGCTGGGTTTGGAACCGAGAATATACCGGGATATCCTGATGAAGATAGCGACTACATTAGTTGATGCCTGCGTGGATTTGTATTCAACCCTCCCACTGAGTTCTTCCAGCCTGTTGGATTACTTTTCCAAAATCTCGAATAGCTTTTACTCCGTTTTGGATGCACTGGTTTCCCACAGTGCTGAAAATAAGTTGAGAGCCAGTAGGGAGGTTAGCCCCTTAATCAACGCTCTAAACGATCTTCTTTCATCCTCAAACTCACGCTCTGCGTCTTCACCATTTGCTATTGATAATAATATAAAGTCAAGCTACATTGTTATCAGTGACTGTATCAAACAGCTCTCATCATATTCTTGATCTACACC
>LSSK01000674.1:0-21036 GCA_001969505.1 Zancudomyces culisetae | reverse complement strand
GGGGGGGGGGGGGGGGGGGGGGTTATGGGAGGATTAGGACTGCAGAATAACAACAGGCCCTTTTGGTTTAGAGAACATAAGCTTCGGGGCTACATGTAAACTATTTAGATTCTCAGGCCGAAAATATAATATCTAAACCAGTGATAAATGAGCGAGATCTTGTATCATATGCAAAAATATAAGAATATATATTCAGAGATGATGTATGATAAGAGCAAAGTTGTTTGAAAACATGATAAATTGATGGTAAAAGAATTACATGAAAACAAAAAAAAAGATGAAGCTTGTTGAAATTTAGTTGGGTGTGTTAAAAGTTGATGCTTGGCAAGGCGAGAGTGAAAGAAATGGTCAAGAAATTTTTTTTTATAAGAGATGTGAGAGGAAAGGAGGAAGGAATGCGGTAGATGTTGAGGTTTGGGTAAGAGTGTTATATAATAGTAACGTAGAAACATGTTGTGAGTATTTTGGAAATAGAAAGAATACTTTGAAAAGGACAGGGAAAAAAAAACGTGACATAAAGGTGATATAGAGGTGTTGGGGGGAGGAGGGGAGGGGCTGGACGAGTAACATGTGTATTGAAGGGAAAGTGAGGCGAGGCTTGATTTTTACAAAGAAAATGGTGAGGATGTATAATTTGTTCGTAATAGCCGTTTATTAATCCTAAAAATTTTTTTTATTTATTTTTTTACTGGAAATGAGATACGGAAATTCTAAAAGCAATGTGGATAGGAAGAAAAAATTTTGTGGCACAAGAAAAATGCGCGAATCAAATAAGCTTTTGAAGCTAGATTGAGCCAGAAAAGGTAAAAAAACAATAACGTGTGATTGAAAAAAAAAGGCAAGCTTTTGTGCTCTTGAAATAAAATGGTTCAGTTACCAAAAAAAACTAAAAAAACAAAAACTAAAAAGCTAAAAGCCAAAAAAAGCGTAAAGGCAGGAAACCATTTGCTCAGCAGGACAAGTGTAACAATTAATTACTGACAATTATGGAAAAAGATAAAAATAAAAATAAAAACATAGAATAATGAATTAAATAAGAAAAGAATAAAATAAAGCAAATGCGATAAATATAATGAAATAAAAGAACGATATTATAAAGAAATTCCTATTTGGATATATGAGTACCAAAGGATCATGTACAATAGTAGCACTAGCGGATTTAGATAGATTTAGATTGAATACAAGAAATATCGAACAGTGGCGTAATAATACGATAGAGATATACTAGGCGAGTCACAAGATATAAAGACCAAAGACGCTTTTTGAAGGATAGAATTTGGAATATATTGAGTAAAATTTGGATTGAGATTCAACACCAAAGCAGGTACAAGGAGAGCTTCTCGATTTAAATTATATAAAAGGATATAAGAAGGAAAATAAATCGAGAATATAAGGTAATTATAGTAAGAATTCTAATTAAAAGGATTGATAAAGTAGTTTTAAAAATAGACTGATAGGTAAGGTAGGAGGGGGGGGGAGTTATGCTTATAAAGTTGGAAGTACTGATAAAAATTAGTATAATATTGAAATAATAGGAACAAGGAAGAAAAAGAAGGAGCTAGAATTAGACGGAAGGATTAAAACAAAGGGACGAATTATTTCAGGCAAGGCGGTCGGATAATGTATAATGCAAAGGGTAGAAAAGGTGATATTTGGACACAAACTTTAAAGGTAAACTCTAGTCTTGAGTACAAAAGAAAAGGAATCAAAAAAGTACCAAAACCAAGTCTAGAAATATAAAAGTCAATTGGGTAAACAAAGAAAAAGAACACAACGAGGGATATATAAGGATAGAAAAATGGAGGAGCTGGCAGTGGGGACAGCTGGGGAAGGGAACTATAAACTTGATTTTTTTAAGCAAAAGGTGGAGAATATTGACAACGAGAAAGTGAATAGCGAAAGTATAGAGCCAACGTGGATACCAATCAAGGCAGAGGTGGATGATATACCAAGAAAAAGAGTGAATAATAAGGGGTCGGATGGATGGGAAAGAGACACAGTGGTTGGTAAGCAAGGACTGGTTCCAGAAGAAAGGGAAACAGGGTGGGACAGGGGGCAGCTAGGTAGTATGGAAGAGACAGTGGAGGAAGCAGGGGAGGGGCGATGGGAGAGGGCCAATGTGGAGAGTAATGTGAGAGAGATAGAAAGCAAGGAAGATGAGAGTGGGGGTGCAACAGAGAGAGAGATAGTGGAGGTGGTAAATAGGGAGGTGGATGGAGATGCGGAAAATGTGGTGGTGGTATTAAGGAAGGATAAAGAAGATCGAGAGAGGGAAATGCAGAGGGAAGAAAGGGGCGCGAGGATGGGAACACTTTCGTATTATGAACAGACGGGGAATTCGATGTATGGAACACGGATATCGGAAGGACATCAAAACTACGTGCTTATGTATCACATGTTGACAGGGATTCGGGTGTCGGTTTCGCGGTGTGCATCAAAGCCAGAGCGAAATACACAGCCTCGAGACTATGTAGCGTCGCATAAATATACATTTGATGTGATTGGAGACGAAATGGTGGCAAAGAGCGGGTATGACTTCAAGTTTAAAGATTACTCGCCTTGGGTGTTTCGGCAGATCCGCGAGGCGTTTGGGTTAAGTGCGACGGAGTATCTGGTATCACTTACGGACCGATATATACTGAGTGAAGTTGGTAGTTCTGGGAAGAGCGGGTCATTTTTCTACTATTCACAAGATTTGCGATTTATTATCAAAACACTCCACAAATCGGAGCATATATTTTTACGCAAAATACTCAAGGACTATTATGAGTTTGTGAGGAACAATCCTAACACACTCTTGTCGCGGATGTTTGGATTGCATAGAATCAGACAGCCGCGTGGGAAGAAGGTGTATTTTGTAGTGATGAACAACTTGTTTCCACCAACAAGGGTGATTCATAGGGAGTTTGATTTGAAAGGGTCGACGCTGGGTAGAGAATATAAACCAAAGAGTGGAGATGAAGATAAGCAACTAATGTGTATGAAGGACTTGGATTGGATTCGTTCGGGAATGAAGCTGGAAATGGGTCCAGCGTGTCGTGAAAAGTTTACAAAGCAACTGGCAGCAGACGTCGAGTTGTTGGTACAGCTCAACATTATGGACTACAGTTTGCTGGTTGGTGTACACTATCTCAATTCTGAGGAGCAGAGCGAGTTTGTAACCGAAAGAAGGCTGCGGATGTTTGATCCTGAGGTTACAAATCTACCTTCCCAGATGAGTTCTGCCGACAGAGCAGTTACGCTGCGCAACAAAGTCGTCTTGACAGATCCTATTGCTTTTCCTATTGACTCTGACCACCACACACACCCACGAAACCCCCCTCATCCACGACCCACTTTGGTTACCTCAGTTTTGGATAGTTACGCAAAACACAAACCAGGGGGCGCCAGAAATGGTCGCGAAGCTTTTGTAGATGCCAGTACTGGGCTGTATGATGATGGTTCAAATATCGTGCCTATCCCAACACGTAATAATGGGAAACCTTCCAAACTTATTCGACAAAAAAGTGAGCGCCAACGATTCTCAATTGACAGCGAAAATATTGTACCGTTGGCGAGTGGTGGCAGGATGAATAGGATAGATGTAAATGCGTATTTGTCAGATGGTGGTATTCTTGCCACCAATGGAGACAACGAACCAACTGATAAGCTGTACTACCTGGGAGTGATTGATATTCTGACACCGTATTCACAAAAGAAAAAAGTGGAGCATTTTTTCAAGTCGATTTGGCATGTTGGTGAATCAGATATGATTAGTGCAGTTAATCCGCGAAAGTATGGCTGGCGCTATTTGAGTTTTATTTTTAACCAGTTTAGCGGGATTTCTGATGCACAAGACGACGAGACTATCAATAGAATCCTCGAAAATTTTGAGAGTGTCAATTTCGAAATCAAACCTAGACGACACTTTCCATTTCACTGATCAATGAAAAAAATAATAATAGAGTAAATGCCAATGTCTAAAATTTGCAAAATGGGATGGTGCGTTTAGTATACTTG
Source organism: Zancudomyces culisetae (assembly GCA_001969505.1). NCBI lineage: Eukaryota > Fungi > Kickxellomycota > Harpellomycetes > Harpellales > Legeriomycetaceae > Zancudomyces > Zancudomyces culisetae. Next base: position 17,037 of record LSSK01000674.1, on the reverse strand, counting down.
TTTTTGCATCTATACCGATATTATTTTGTCAAAGGAGGAAAAGAAAAGTGAAGTATAGGAAGGATTCTTGACAAAATAGATGCGAATAGAAGGAATGAATGTATTTGCTGCTTGTAGAATAAAGAAAAACTGGCATTTATGTTTCTACTAACACTATATTTAGATTCATTAACCCCTAACACCAATCTTCATCTCGCTCTCCCCCCTCCCCCCCCTCCCTTTTCCCTTTTTTAAAAAAAATTTAAAGTTTAGTATATCTCTTTTTTTTTTGATCATATAGTAGCGTATGTTAAAAATTCTTTTGTTTTATCATTACAATCCTTGGTTTAGCGCATTTTTTTCTTTAAAAATAAAGTATAACAACACGATATATCAATACTTGTTTTAATTTTTGCTGCGGAAAAAAAAAGTACCAAAAAGAAAAGACTGAATGATTGGAAAGAGACTAATTGCTGCGCTAAAATTGGAAAGAGCACACATGAAAGAGAAAAAGTAATGAGGTATAGTGTTCATGCTATCCAATTGCAAGATAAAAGAGCAAGTTTTGCAAAACAATTGATAATTTGCTAGTATTTAGATTTGTTATAAACCCAGTGGTCCGAGGAAGGAAAGAAAAAATAAGTGTGAAAATAAAGGGAAGATTCATCTAAGCAAAAAAAAAGAAAAGAAAAGGAAAAAGGTAGGGGGGGATGAGGGAAAAAGAACCACTTGTTTTATTTTATTATTATTTTATTTCAGTGTATTTTTATGATTATGCTGAAAATTAATTTGGTTGATGAATTGATAAATATATATAAATATATTTTTTTAAACTGTATAAAAGTTTGGGTGGGTTCAAATATGATAAACAATTTTGTATGAGGAATCCAAGTTAAAACAAAGCATAATACAACAGAAATATAGACTGCGAGGTAGTCGGTATTGTTTAACTTACGGGGAAAGAATTACGAGAAAAGAGTTATAAAACACTTGAATTGAAACAAACACTTGAGTGATTCGACTATAGAACTTGGATTTATACAAAATATTTGTTTTATTATTATTATAACAATTCTACCTCTCCTCCATTTCGCACCTCTTACTCGTTGTTAAAGCTTGACAAAAATGGAAAAGAACATGCAAAATCTTGATATGCCTGACTGTGGCGATGACTATGACTACGACTTTGATTTTGACAGCCAAATGTACGAAGATTGGGGGTCGGACCAAGAAGGCGAAACCTCCAACAATATGTGTTCCGACAACGAGATGGTAGGGTCATATGATAACAGCCAGGAAGAGGCACAGCTGAAACGCAAGCGGAAAGAATCGCAGCAAGGGTACACATACGGTAAAGGAATGGAAGCTTCTTCCAGCAATCATGAATTGATGAGCGATTTTTGGGTATACTCAAATGCACAAGTGTTAGAGAAAATAAATGAGTTGGTGCAACAGACCAATGGGATTTTGGAGGTTGGAACCGATGTTACACATTTGCTGCTAAAGGAGTATGGGTATAACCAAGAGAAGCTAATAGAGGCAAGCTATACATCGGGAGTGCTTTGCGCTACAAACAATAGCCAACTTGCTGTTGAGAACGATTTGGAGATTGCAAGCAGCGGTGAGAAGAAAAGGTATCTGGATGTGTACTACAATTCGAGAGGGATATTTGAAAATTTTGTTTGCGCAATTATGGGTGAGCAGCCACCAGCTCCTGAAAACTATAATAGTAATAATAGTCAAGGTGGTGGATATAGCCAGGAAGGAGTAGGGGGAGTGGAGCCATTAAAGGTATTTGGAACATACTCATGTCCGCATTACTATTGTAAAGATTGCTACTATTCCTATGTAGCACACAAAATAAGAGGGGGGGAGGCAAATGTGATTGGGTGTATGGGATATAAATGTAAAAGCAAGCTGGCACCAGGAGCAATAGGGTTTTTAATATCTAGCAATGGTAACGACAAGGATAGGAGAGAATTAAAGGAAAAATACGAAAAACAACAGGTAGAGGAATACGTAAATTCAAACAAACACATGAAGTTTTGTCCAGCGCCAGGCTGCGAGTACGCAATAGAATGGAACAGCAGCAGCGGTGGTAGTAGTAGTAGTAATAGGCGGCACATCGGAGGAGTGATTTTCAGTGGCAATGGGGGAGAGGAAGAGGAGGAGTGTAAGCTACCACAGATAGCTAAATGTAAGTGTGGATTCAAGTTTTGTTTTGACTGTGGTGAGCCACAGGACCACTTTCCGGTTTTATGCACAATTACAAAGCGGTGGATTCAAAAGTGTAAAGATGATTCGGAGACAGCAAACTACCTGGCAGCATTTACAAAGGACTGTCCAAACTGTATGTCGGCAATTGAGAAGAACGGCGGGTGTAATCACATGACGTGCAAGAAATGCCGATACGAGTTTTGTTGGTTGTGTAAAGGTAAATGGCAGACACATGGGGCCGAATACTACAAATGCAACAAGTATTCGGACGTGAAGAAAAGTGGCGAAGAGACAGTCAACAAGAGCAGAGAGGCACTGGAGCGATATCTACACTACTACGCACGGTACACCAACCACGAACAAAGCATAGTGCTGATGAAGCGGCTGCTGGAAAAGACACAGCTGCGGATGGAGCAGGCGCAAAGCAATACGGCGCTGACGTGGATTGATGTACAGTTTTTGGCCGACGCAGTCGAAATCATTGCGGCGGCACGTAGTGTGTTGAAGTGGACATATGCGTTTGCGTATTATATGGTCAAGGACAACATGAACATTATTTTTGAAGACAACCAAGCCGATCTTGAGAGTGCGACAGAGCAGCTGAACGGATTGATAGAAACAGAAAACATCGACTGGTCAAATATTGCCGACCTCAAGCAGCAGATTCTCAACCTCTCAACCTATGTCAAGACTCGCCAGAAGGTTATGGTTGACGATATTGTGTCGGGATACCTTGAGTCGCGCTTTTCCTTTGTGTTTGATGTTTCAGAATTCTAAGTCGTCATCAGGATCCTCTTCGTCCCAATCGTCATCTGTATCTGGCTGGTAGATTATTTCACCACCCATTGATCCTTGGCTTTGGTTTTGGTTTTGGTATTGACCTTGATTCTGTGCTTCGAGATATGGCAGCTCGACTCGTTCTCTATCCAATCGTTGCTGCTCTGTAAGCTTCAAGTTGAATGTGCTGTTCTCAATAAACTCTTCTACTTTTGTTTCTGTTCCCTTTTGAATATTTTGTTTTTGTTGTTGCTGTTGTTGTTGTTTCTCCGTACCTATTTTGTCATAGTTAGAATCTACTTGATACTTGTCTCCATCACTTTCATTTGTTTGCTCTGGATATTCTATAACCATCTTGCTTTTCTTGTTTTGTCTTTTATTCATCATTTCTCTTTCTCTTTCTCTTTCTCTTTCTCTTTCCCTTTCCCCAGACACAAAACACCCTTCCATTCCGCTCTTGAGCCCACCAATATCCTCAGTCGTCGCTGGATATATTTTATAGATACACACTTCACGATTGACTTTTCCTACTGCTTGTTTTTTGAGTTCCAGAACTGCCACTCCCTCGCTTATTTCTTTGTTGCCATCCCCACTCGCTGTTTTCGCCATGTTTACTACCCACCCCCATTCTTTCAGCATATCCTTTTTGTACAGCTTGATAACCGCTGAAAACATGTTTTGTATCTGCCTTTTGATCACGCCTAATCTCTCCTCGCTAACACCAACACCCATATTTGCGCCAGCCCTGGTACAGTTGTTTCTCGTCAGACATTCCTGTCCTGGAATAAATTCTGTCAACTCGCTGTGTTGGTACAGTAATACTCTTTGTAGTTTGCCACCATTACCACCATTCTGATTATTGAGTTTATCCTTATCAGCACTGTTCTCTTTAATCAACATTGCAAGTCTTTGCAGAAATTCAAGTGTTCTAGTAACTGAGCTATCCAAAAACCGTTCCAAACTGTCAATGAACAATAGTGGAAAATCTGTATTTCTACCTGCTAATATACCCTTTTTGTTATTGTTATCGCTATTACTAAATAGTTGTAGGGCATCTAATTTGTTGTAAAGCTCTGCAAAATCTAGTTTTGTGTTTTCTAGCTGCCGTGTCTCTAAATTAAATCGTACTCGCATATCGATAATCTCAACTTGTGTACTATTTTCACTACTGGCTTTTCCCCGAGTTGTTGTGTATGCTGTTATATTTGAACCCAAAATCTCTGAGGGGTCATGGATAGTGCAAATCACCAAGATTTTAGACCTGGAGTTTTGTCCAAGACCCTCGAGATGGTTACCGCTTTTATTCTCATACTCGAACGGGTTTTGGTAAAGCGGTCTAGATAATTCGGTTTCGAGCATGTTTGTGACAAAACTCATCCCGTTATGTTGCAGGCTATCTTGAACCAACACGAGATTGGCTTTCACTATTTCATTGTGAACAATGTGTGAAAGTTTGGGATCCATTCCTTTTAACCTTTTTAACTGAATTCGTTTTTTTTTGTCCTTTTGATTGTCTGCTTTGGAAAAAAAAAAGTGTATATTTACTCGAGTTAAAAAAAAAATTTTTAGTCTATTTCTTCAAAGCAATTTGTGACTTAAAAAATCATCTATTTCAGTTACCGAAAATAAAAATCAAAAAATCAAAAACTTCAATCAAACCTTGCGAGTCGCGAAATGGAGATTGGTTATGATGCTAAATGGCTTTTAGTCACATCAAGATAAAACTCCAATAAAGATCTCAACATGTATTACATTAAAAGTGCATGAATACATAGAGTTTATTATACATCTGTTATTCTTCCTAGAATATATCATAGCAGCATCAACGTTTATAAAATATTCTAGCATTTTACAAGCTGATACTAATCAATTGATGTACAAAAAAGTGGATTTTACATCTAGTAACTATCTTTCAGGTGTTTTCCTTTTTTAAATGAGATTTCGTACATTTCTACAAGTTAAAATAAGAACACATACGCAATGTAAAAAGTTAAACCTGTCAACCCAAGAGTGGGTCAACTCGCTTTAGCGGTTTATCATCTCGTTTAAATATATTATTATACCAATCCAATATCCCCCCTTTGATTTAGTTTGTTTTCCGTTTCTCAATTCCTGGCATTATAATGCTGATATGTTATGATATTACATATATAGGCTGGAAACAAACCTTGAATGTTTGCTGATACTATAAATAGCTCTTTCTAGGAAATTTGAGTGTTACACGGATTAACTAAATCATGGTATCTTTCAAATTTATATTTATTCACTTTGTTCTGTGCAATATGGATAAAATCTGGAATAGGCCAGGATATTGTAATAGTTGCTTTATTAGTTACTAGATAAATCATCTGAATTCGGCTTTTTCTCATTTAATACTGCGAGTTTTGGTGAAGATTAAGAAAAAACGTTTTTGGAATCTGTATCCTGCTTTCCCAGAAACACTGGTGAAGTTTAGAATAAAAGAACAAAGGCTCTGTCTACAAAAAACAGGCCAGAGCAAAATGTCGCCGAGTTACGGAAAAAAAAAACCCCTAGAATAGTTTCTAAAAGATACGTTGCATATATTTACAAATAAGATATGCTTAGATATAAGTACTACTTTGTGTGTTTAATTGTAAATGCAAAACATCAATTGCTCTGATACAAACAGATTTTCCATAAACAATATGCAGTTTTTCCCTCTATTTTTTATATTATTTTGGTTTTGGTATTGGTTTTTTCATTTGAAAATTACACAAATTGCCATATACTGTGCACAATATCTGTTTATGTTATTTCAATGCTAGAAATATAGCCATTTATATACACAATGAAAAATGGTTGTATAGCGAAAACAAAGCTCCACAATACCAGTAATACACGCGCATTTTCTTAAAACAGTATATATTAAATTGGCATTATAGGCAAATGGCAAATACTAAAAGTAACATTTATAATCAAATTGTGATGTGTTGGGAGGGGGGAGGCTGTTTTGTTTTAATACATTATGAACCAGGCATTTAACACAAAAATCTTCAGTTGAAAAGCAAAAGTATTAGCATAGTTATAGCTTTTGATAGAGGTATTTGTGATGGATTATTAAAATCTGCTTGAAATGCACAAAGCATTTTCCCAAGAGGTAAAACGCACCAATTGTTCAATGTATTTTTTTATGAATTGTTTAAATAATGAGCTAAATATCTCGATTTTTTAATTTTTTTTGGGGGGAGGCGGAGGCAAAGGCAGAGGCGGAGGGAATTTTTGTGGTAGAAATTTGAAAGGATTGGTTCTATTGGAATTCCGATTCAAATTGGATGATTCAGTGAGCATTTAGTTTCTGCGTTTTAGTGATAATGAAATACAGAAAAAACTGGAAAATAAAATTCGTGAATAAACAGATCAATGTGAAGAATGGAAAGTAGCGATAAATCAAGGTTTAAAATTTCAATTTCTTGCGGATTTAATAATTCATGGGTACACGAATTACAGGAAAAGGAGGGAGAAAAAAGCAAAAAAATGTTTTTTTTGGATAAATAAATATAAAAATAAAAAGGATTTAAACAATCTGTTCAATAACAATATTGGATTAAAAATACAAACCAAGCAATATTAGCGAACAAAATTATTATGCAATTAAATCCAAGTGTATTTGTAAATTGCGTCTTTTTTAATTTCAGAGCCAAAAAATATTAACGGATAAACGAATTTGGAAAAAGGCTTGAAATGGAAAAAAAAAGAGAATCAAAGTTCAAACCCAAAATGTAAATATTGTTTCGGATAGATATTTTAATTCTTGCAAACTAGTCATAGATAGATGAAATATTTAGAGGTTACCTAGTTTATAGTATTATCAAGACTAGTGTATAACAGTATTCTTTTCAGAAAAAGTTGTAAAGAACATATAGCATATTTTAGGCAGAATAAAGAGTATATTCGGAGTGTAGTTATTTTATTTAATCAAGAATACCAATAGCGAATATTTTTTTATAAATTTGGGAGGTTTTTTTTTTTGGTATATATAGACAATCCAATGTTTTTGTAAATGAAAGAAAAAGATACCATAATAATCCAAGCGGATAGAATATACCAGTATAATTTTGCGAGATAATAATCGATCGATTTTACTGAATTGGGCATTGAATGATATTTTACGGCATAAAGACTTGACAGCAAGCGAGAAAGAGGAGTTAAAGAAAATCGACAGTGTTTTTGGACCCCGGTTGTAAAGAAATAGCTATTTGAGAATATATTAATTCCGAGACGATCGTAATTAACGAATTCAATGTATATGTTTTTAAATGAAAAGAGTGTAAATAACAAAAGAACGAGAGAGAATTAGAATTCAAAAAGTAACTACAAGTAGGATAATTCTAGAGAGATTTTATTTGTAACAATCAAAATACAAAAGCATATTCGCAAATATAAATGTATATGGAAATATTAAAAGGACAACGAACCGAAGAATTAAAACTAGTAACACACTCGACACGAAAGGATTACAAAAAAAAGAAGCTGATGTATTGAGATATCAGTTTTGTAGCCAATTTAAAATATATAAAAACCGACTTTATATTAATACACAGCATACGAGATACAAGACCTGACTGTTTTTATTATTATTATTTTTTTGGAAGAAGAAACCAAGAAAGCGAGTGAGAAAAAAAGAGGAGCAGTATCTTGAACAAAAAGTGCAAAAGAGACATAATAAAAGGGGAGAAAACAAAGTATATAAAAGATGTTGGTAGATACTGTAGTAGTAGGGTATATGCGGGTAATGACCAAGTATGCACAAGGTCTATTATCAAAAGGTAACACATAGAATAAAAAATAACAGTTGTGATAATGGTAGAGTGGTGGTGGTGGTTGTAGTGGTAGTTGTGGAGTATAATAAAGAGAGGAAAATATGAGCAAGGTGTTAATTGACATGATTTTATATTTACTAATAAATAGAGGAGTTGGAAGTACGGATGAAGGGGGATAGAAAGCTGGAGCGGCTGACACAGCTTCAATTTGAAGAGTTGTCAAAAGATGTGTTTGATGAGCTTGACAGAAGGATGCATAAAGCACAAATATGTAAGTGAATGAATAGTTTGAGTAAAAAGTTGATGATTTGTTAAATGTTATGGTTATGGGTAAGAGGAAGAAGTAGAGGTAGAGGAACTGAGTTAATTATGAAAATGTGAATAAATAGTACCGTTTTTACCAGTGAAAGAGGCATATCATCCAAAAAGGAACCAAGCAAGACAGAAACTAGCGACACTGCCTACCAAAAAGTTTATAGAACTGGTAGTAGATGTTAATAGCGAGTTGAGGTTGAGATACCCACGAGCAGCTTCTAATGTAAGTGTTCAAAAATTTTGTGACAAGTAGGATGAGGGGGGTGATGTAAGGGATAAACTACAGATGGTTTTTAAAAATTTTGTGTGTGGGTATGTTTTTTTTGTTGTTTGAAAATAGCTGCAATATATGCAAAAATATGAGGAAAGACAGCAGAATTCAGGGTTTGGAGATGGAGATGGGAGTGGAGCAGGTGCGTTGAATTTCCAGGAAGGCAATGTTGTAGATGCAGGACAGCGGTATGATGAGGGAGATAGAGATAGGGGAGTTGGGTTTAAGGCAAATACGAATTCGGGCACAAGTACACCGATAAGGAGTCTAAATGGAAGAACAGGGGTCGGATTTGCGCAAGGGGGTACATACAATGATATCGAGAGAAGCGGTAATAGAAATGTGATACAGAGTGGGGAGAGCGTGGCGTTGAGTAAAGCGCCAAGCAATAGTAACAGTAGTGTTTCCAGCGAAGGGTACTCGAGAGCAATGGCAGGGTTAGACTACCGAATGCCTGAACTGAAGCCGTCAGCGAGTGGGAGTGGGTATAGCAGTGCAGGTGATGTGGGAAGAGATTTTATGCAAATGACTCCACAAACACTAAGAAAAGATATGCTAAATAACAGCGTAGAAAACTATAAGAAAGAGGTAGATCAGTTGAAGCAGACGTTGTTGGAGTATGTAGAAAAAGAAAAAGAATACAAAAAAATACAAGAGGAAGCTGAGCGACTAAAAATAGAAAACGAAGGTTACAAAAAGGCACTTGAGGAGAACGAAAAATTAATAAGTGAGCTTAAAGTATATGGCGAGTCTAGAGATAAAGAGATAGAAACCTTAAAGGCCAAAAATACAGAGCTTGCCAAAGAAATTACAGCGCTGGGGGCTGTAGAAAAGCCGTATGATCGAAGGATTGATAGTGTAGAGACAGAGATGGACAAGGCGAATTCCAGGCTGGGAAAGATGATGGGAGAAAGAGGAGGAAATTCTGTACCCAACAAGAGACAGCCTGCTGATTTTGTGGTAGATAATAAGTCGACTAATTCGCAGGTGCACGACAAAAACGACGTACAGAAAAGCGTAGCGACGAGAGGCAGCCTGTATAAACAGGATATCGAGGCATTATGGTATAGCGTAGATACGCTAGTGTTTTCGGTGCAGGCGAGACGCGCTAGTTTCCAAATAAACGAAGACATAGCCAAACATACAGAAGCAGTAGAACATCTCATCAACAACATAAAGGCACTGAGCAAATCACTGCCCAGCAACTCTGCTGGCACTGAACGCGGTCGAAGTATTTCAACTGCAGACCAGCTGCAGGGAATGTCCAAAGAACTGGTATCGCGCAGCAATTTGCTTTGCGAGTGTGCCAGAAAATATATTGAGAACAAGAGCACAGGGCCATCCGTCACATCACTGGTTGAAACTGCAGCTACTCGGCTAAATGCTCTCGCCTCGGAGCTAAACAAGTTCTTGGACTCGCTTGGGCCGATTGACATTCAGCAAGTTCCGACAACCGATGGAGGCTCTAGCTTGGAGTCGGAGTTTGAGCTGCTTAAGGGCAATCTATTCGGCCTCTCAGACGAAATCATAGACGCCATTTTACTAACCCTCAAAATCATTAAAGTCAACGACCCATCCAACAGCACTGGTGTTGCTGGTCTCAAAGACCTTCCTAACGACACCTCACTTTCTCCTGCCCCTGTCTACCGCAACATTTCTTCTGTCTGTCGTCTGGTTTCCCATATCATCAGCATGTGCAAAACTCCATTTGCCAACGCTTTATCCAATCCTCGTGCTGCCCTGCTTCATCACCCACACTTTGATTCGTCCGAAGCTACTACAATACTCAAAGGTCTGGAAGGCAGCTACGCAAGGCTGGATGATTTGTTGAGTGATATTGATGATGCTATGGATATAGTAGATGATCCTGATCCATCTCAACTTCCCCCACCACTTCCTTCCTCTTCTGGTGGTCCTGGTACCAATCCAAAACCTGGTGCCAATCCGAATATAAACGCATCCAACTATAACTATTTAGAGGCAGTCAAAGACTATAAATTGATGGACCCTATTGTCTCTGAGCTTGTTCAGGACAGTGCATTTAGACATGGTTTGGCTATTTGCATGTTTGATGTAGCCAAATACATCAAGTCACTGGTAAAGTTGTTGGAATGATCTGTTTTGACTATCTTTTTTTTTTGATTTTATCTTTTGTTCTGTTTTATTTTATTTTTAAAAGCATCATTCACACTATTTCAAATTCTTGTTAATATCAATTGAAAATAAAATATACATATCCGAAAAGTGCCTGGTGACTACTACTTTTAAACGAGAACTTTTATAAGCCAGATAGGAATAAAATGAAAAAAAAAAAAACTTGAATCAGAATAAATCAGGGTATATCCGGCCATTAACATCCTTGACTACTACATAAAAAATAGACACCTTGAACTATCTAAACAACCGTTACTCAGTGTTTCCCGGGTATTTCTATAACTGGACGCTTTGAGTAACAAAAAAAAAAGCAAGGCAAAAGGTAATATACCACAATCCTTTTTTTTTTTGTTAATTTCTAACATGACTGCTTTTGCAAAGAAAACTGAGTAGAGAAAAGATGGAATGGTGATGGTTAATAAGGTATCACACATTCAATTTGGTTCTTTACTTGAGATTATTAATGATGTAGTGTTCTAATTCCCGCTAGATGTATTAAATAGTTGAATTATAAAAGGTAACCATAGCGACCATTTCTAATATAAAAAACTATTCATTGTTCAGATGCTCTTACAAAATGTAAACAAATATAACGTTATACAAATAATAATCTAAATGGAAGACCACTTGGTTGAGCGAATTGTCATGAAAAATTTGATGATAAAAGTGCGCCAATATGTGGTGTAATCAATGTACATTTTGAAATGTGAAAATAAAATGTATTGGAAAATATCGGATCGCAAATAGCTCTCCATACTTTTTCCTAGCCCATATTTCAAAATCTATATTTATAACCTCGTTTAAATTAAAGTGTAAATTCAAACAAATATAATCTAAATATAAATCCCAGCCCTATCAACCTAAAACCGAAGTGTCGTCATTCAGATGGCATTTGAACATCATGTGTAGAGCTCGGGATTACAAAAATATATGCCATAACATTTGCAACAAGGTAACAAGGTTCAACAAGTTTGTGTAAGATGAAGCGATAAACAATACAATAAGTAATGGTAAAAATTGGGTTATCGCAATATAACTACATTTACAACCGATTTTGAAGATATTATTGGAACTATTGATAAATGATGGGCTTTTAATCACATTATTATTTTCTTTAACTTTTTATTGTTTTTATTGTTACAAAATATCAAGTAGTTTTTAACTGCTTATTACCTAAAAGGCTACTACCAAATATGTACAAAAACAAGTGTTTTCAGGGAGCAAAGGAACCGCTGAGCTTTATGGAGTTTGTTGATGGACGACCAGAAATTGGGGAAAGAAGATGTGAGTAACAAGAGACTGTGTGAAAGCAAAGCAGGGAGCGGAGGGGATGCTGTTTTTTTTTTGGTAAAGGGAGGAAAGTCGTTCTACTGAAATTGTAGAAGTTTCCGAAATTGCTATTTAGCTAAAGGAAATGAAGTTCCATGTTTTTAGATTTAGATTTTTTTTTCTTTGCAATAGCTACAGAGGTTGTACATTATATAATATATTAAATGAAAGGGTGGGAAGGGCAGTTATTAAGGCATAGAAGTGCAAAGAAACAATATTTAGCCCCTTTTTTTTCCCATTATTTTTGTTCATTCTTTGATAAAAAAAATAGATAGAAGGGCTATATAAACCCTCCGCAAAAAATAGAATAAAAATAAAAAACCAGCGAAACAGTAGATACTAGGAGATAAAGTACAAAAGTTCCATTATAGCTTTGGAAGATAAACTGTGCGAAAAGTAGAAATAACTGTCATACAAAAAAAAAACACACACACACACACACACACACACACACACACACACACACACAATAAGAATACTTTTAGAGGTCAAAAGATACGCTATTGATCAAGTATTCTTTTATCGCAATATATGTACATACAAATCACGACGTTTGACAATAAAGTCTGCTAGCACCTTTTTTCGTTTTTATTTCTTTCTCGTTTGCTTTTAGTTTTTTATTCTGATATATTAGAATAGGATAAACCAAAAGAGAAAAGAAAGAAAACAAACAAGCATAGAGTAGAGTAGAGTAGAGTAGTGCGAAAACAAGGCATAAACTTCTCATAGACTCCATTTATAATCAACAGCATATACATACCAACTGTGTACTATAAAGCTAGTAAAATAGTAAATAAATAAACAAACAAACAAACAGACAAACGGGAACTTGGAGAAATACAGTTGCTAATATACCCAGTAGCTTGTTGAAACGAATAAAGAATACTTTTTTGAGGAGGATAAAGAAAAAGAGAAAGCAAAAGCAAAAGTGAATTAGAGTCGGGAATAAATAAAAAAAGATGTCACATTACAAAAAGGTTTCAAGGGCCGAAAAGACACTAATAAGGCTCCAACGGCAGATCATAAGGTTACAAAGCGAGCTCAAGCTTAAGCGAATACCGGTTTCGGTGGCCAGTATGTCGTAAGTACCTTTGGTTTTTATATTGGTATCTAAGAAAAAAAAAACACTTGATATATGGACCTGTATTTATCAACAAATAAAGTTGAACCACGAATAAAGAGGCAGATTGCCAGAGAAATATCTAGATGTCTAAATATGATATTTATTAATAACTCACCGTTTAATGTAAAATAGGTTGATAGAGTTTTGTGAAAACACACCAGACTATCTAGTTCCTTCGAAATGGGGTCGGCCCATAAATGACCCATTTGATGAAGACGAGCGTCAGACTTGCTGCTCCATAATGTAGAATTGTTGATGTTGATGTTGATGTTTATATATATATATATATATATTATATTTATTTTTTGAATATGAGGTAAAGTTAGAGTAGGTAGAAGGGGTGGGGGTGTGGAGAGTAGGGGATGAAGGAGAAGGTGTATGTTTTTTATACGTCATCATTCATAGTAGATCAATTATAGAACTTGCTAATGATGGGTGTTTTTCATTTTCTTTTTCATTTTCTTTTCAATTATGAAAAAATAATAAAAACATTATAAAGAAATTGGGTTTAAAAAAAGAGTACATTAGTGACATGAAGATAATCAGCTAATAAAGAGAGTGTACAATTTTTTTATCTTAAGCCAGCAGTAGCATAAATACTGGGTACAAGAAAAGTTAAAGTGTAGATTCGGTTAGTGTTTGTATTTACAGCATCAAAGTTTGCAAATCGAGCTGTAAGAATAACAGTTAAATGTGAAACTAATTTAGTTGTTGTTGGATGTCATTTGATTGGGTATCGCATTTAAGCACCAGATCGACTAATTCAAGAGAAAAAATTTTTTTTTTTTTTTACGTCGCATTGTTGGTAAATTATAATGGTTAATATATACGTGATTAAATTACAAAAAAAAAACTGAGGATAAATCCAAAGGAAAAGAAAGCAATTGTACAAGAGAAGAGAAATATCACGGTCAATTTGAAAATATAACATAGAAAAATAGAATAGAATATAAATTAATACAGAAATAAAACAATGAGTACAGAGAGCGAGAGTGTAATGCCCAAGTTTGCAGAGCTGGTAAGAATATTATACAGTTTATTATATATTTTTCTTGTTAAAGCGGATTTAGACAGAAAAGGTAAAAGGGATAGGACTAATTGATTTGTTGAAATGTATTGCGAATTCTAGGGAGTGATGGAGGAAATATGCGAAGCATGTGCCAATGTAGGATATAAAGCACCTACGGAAATCCAAAAGGAAACAATACCATGGGCTTTACAAGGTAAATAGTGGCGAGTATTGATATCTAAGCAAAAAGAAACCAAATTAGAAATTGAATATCGAGAAATATCTAAAACAAAACAAAACAAAACAAAACAAAACAAAACAAAACAAAACAAAACAAAACAAAACAATAAATAAAACTAGGTCGAGATATAATTGGACTTGCGCAGACAGGTTCAGGAAAGACGGCAGCTTTTGCGATACCTATACTACAAGCGTTATGGAATGAACCTTCTGGTCTATTTGCATGTGTGATGGCACCTACAAGGTAAGAATATCAACTTTTTTTAAAAACAAAGAGAAAAAGGAGGCCATTAATAATTGAGAGGGAGAATAATGGGTTTTGTAGCTATTGTCAAAGAGGTGAGATTTATAAAAGAAAGAAAAAAATTTTTTTTGTCGTCGAAATAGAGAGTTGGCATATCAGATAGCCGAGACATTTGAAGCGTTGGGGTCAACCATAGGAGCACGATGTGCGGTGATAGTGGGAGGAATGGATATGGTAACGCAGGCTATAGCACTTTCAAAGAAGCCACATATAGTAGTATGTACACCGGGCAGATTGCAGGACCATTTGGAAAACACCAAAGGATTTTCGCTGAAAACACTCAAGTATTTGGTGATGGATGAGGCAGATCGGCTGCTGGATATGGATTTCGGACCAAAGATCGAAAAGATTCTGCGGGAGATTCCGATTGAGCGCAAGACGTATTTGTTTTCAGCAACGATGACGACAAAAGTAGCGAAGCTCCAGCGGGCATCACTGAAAAACCCGGTAAAGATCGAGGTGTCATCAAAGTATTCGACAGTCGACAAGCTGTTGCAATACTATTTGTTTTTCCCGTACAAGTATAAGGACAGTTATTTGGTGTGGTTGATGAATGAGAATGTGGGAAAGAGTGCGATTGTATTTGCTCGAACTTGCAATGAAGTAAATCGACTTGGGTACTTGCTAAAGAGTCTTGGGATGGAGGCACTTCCATTGAACGGACAAATGTCGATGGACAAGCGGATGGGGGCGCTGAACAAGTTTAAGGCGGGGAGTCGGAGGATATTGATAGCAACGGATGTGGCATCGCGTGGGTTGGATATTCCAATGGTTGACCTGGTGGTGAACTTCGACATGCCAACAAATTCAAAGGATTATATTCACCGAGTTGGACGAACAGCGAGAGCGGGGCGAGCAGGAAAATCGTTGACGTTTGTGACGCAGTATGATATCGAGTTGTTGCAGCGGATCGAGGCAGTGGTGGGCAAGAAGATGGATGAGTATGAGCACGATAAGGAGGCGGTGATGTTGCTTCACGAACGTGTGTTGGAAGCGCAGCGAATGGCAATTCAGGAGTTGAAGGAGGCTGAGACCCGCAAGAGCAATGGTAAAAAGAGGAAGGGTGGTAGTAGAGGAGACGTAGAGGGAGATAATGACGATATTGATGGAGAAAGGATTTCATTGAAGTTGCAAAAGAACGGAAAGAAGAAATCTAGGAGGTGAATAAATCTTGGGAATTGATGTTTATTTTTCAAATTATTAGTGTTATTATTATTATTGAAGATGGATGATTTGTGAATATATATAAATTTATTGGAACTTAAACACGAAAAAATAAAATGTTTGGCATAAAGAGAAATAAAGGGAGGGGGAGAGAAAAAATAATAAAATGATTATAATTAAAGCACAGAAATCGAAAAAAATGGATATAAATTTTTTTTTTTGTGTTTGCATAAAGGGTAAAAATAAAAAAAAGAGAGAATTCTAAAATCAGAATAAATCGAGAAACGAAAATAAGAGTAATAGTATTGTAAAATGCAATAGAGGAAACAGGAAGTAGGAAAAAGGAAATAGGAAATAGAAAATAGGAAAAAAAATAAAGGGAAATAGAGAGGTATTGGATGAAAAGCTTGTAGAAAACACACTACTAATTTATTAGCGAGATTGTAAAAGTAATTAATTGAAAAACTAGATCACAGGACAAACAAAAACAAAAACAAAAACAAAAAGAGAATAAGGGAAAAGATATAAAAAAAAATGAGTTCGAGTAGAGAGGAGGATAACGACTTTGAACAAGAGTTGAGGAAATTGAAAAAAGATTACAAAAAAAGAGTGGATACACAATACAGTGATGAAGTAGAAGAAGATGAAGAAAGCGAGGGTGAACATGGAAGAAAACCAGAGAGAAGAGGGAGTGATAGAAGGAACAAGAGAAAGCATGACAGGGATGAGGATGATGACGAAGAAAGAAGTGAAGGGATAGAGGAGGAGGAAGAAGAAGAGGAAGAGGAAGAAGAAGAACAAGAACAAGAGTCGGAGGAGGAAGAGAGGTATAAGAGTAGAGAAAAGAAAAAGAGACGTAGAGCAGGAGGAAATATATTTTTGGATGTGGAAGCGGCAGTAGATACAGAGGACGAGGAGGACGAAGAGGGGGAATTGGATGATGGGTTTATAGAGCATGACGAATCAGCACTTGCAGAGGCGGAAAGAGTGTCGTTGAGCCAGCACCGAAGGTATGTGGGGAGAATGGAGGAGCCAGAGCTGGATGTAGATGAGTTGGCGGCACGATTGAAGGACAGATATGAGGGGTATGGAACACGCAAGCGGGTGGTTTCGGGAGGGGAGCATGTGCCAAAGCGGTTTTTGCTTCCGGGAATAAATGATCCGAGTTTGTGGGTGATTAGATGTGCGTTGGGAAAGGAAAGAGATGTAGTATTCCAATTGATGCGACGATATGCAGATCGACGACAGGAAAGGGCGCGGCGGGGTGAGCCAGAAGAAGATGGTAGCGGGGTGTTTTCGGTTTACTGTCGAAGTGGACTTCCGGGATATGTATATATAGAGTCAACGACGCAGGGCGAGGCGTTGAAGGCGATA
>LSSK01000673.1:0-30516 GCA_001969505.1 Zancudomyces culisetae | reverse complement strand
GGGGGGGGGGGGGGGGGGGGGGGGGGGGGGGTGAGTAAAAAAACATGTCTATACTCACACCTTCAAGTAACCCTCAACTGTTTTAGAAAATCTGTATTTTATAATTTCTTGGTTGCATCCAGGCACCATTCCACTAATTTTATTTCCACCCCATCAAAATCATGTAAGAGGTTTATAGTTTTTAACAATCAGTATAATAGAGTAATAGATTCGTGTTATGGTTGTGTGGTTTTGAATGTTTGATCACATCTCTTTTTTTTAAAAAAAAGTTGACGTTATAACCAAAAAAAAGGCTTTAAGTTACCTTGTTTTGGTTGTATATTTTCTTTTCATGCTGTGGACAAGCACAGAGTCTATAAATAACCCACTTGAAATGAAAATTTCTTTGTTATTAGTGTTGGGTTTGTTTTAATATCAGTTTTTTTTACTCCGAGAAATAACAATTTCTGCTACTCATTGCATTTTGCAGTTCTTTAAATCGACATTTATCTGGAATTGATAATATATGTTATTACAGAATAACATGATATCAACACTGGCTATTACTCCTTTTTTAAACGGTTGGCAAAAACTCATTTCATAGAAGTTATGAATCCTGAGCTCAAAAACAAAACAGTTTGAGCATTAAAAAATGATCTGTACTGCGGTAGATTAAACACCAAGGTATGGCGAGTTGGTATATTTGACTCGAGAACTATTTTTACAACTCAGAAATTACACGAACAACACTGTGCACATACTTATCATTTGGTCTGCTCGAAGATGTTTAAGGTAATGAGTAGAAAGAAATAAAGGCTTTTCTTGGGAGAAAAGAGGGGGGGAAAGTAATATCAGAAAAGGTCGTGTAGGTGTGTATATCACGCATGTACATTTAAATGAACTTGTGGGTTTTCTTTTGTACTTTTTGACTTTTAATTTTTACATTACATGAAAAAAGGGCGAAACAAACCACTTTCTGTCAATAGACGGGAGATAAGGGCAGGTGATTGGATTATCTATGCTATTCTCTCTTTATGCAGGCCGTATTTACCGCATTGTTTTCAGTTTTCGGCAATTTCCACTTGGTTCGCCATATCTTTTTAGCAAATTTGTGGTCTTGGATTCATTCACATATTTGCAGGTATATTAAACATTCGAGTTTGGATTTATACAAATAAATAAGTAAAGAACTTGTATCATCCGCAAACTACACAAAACAAAAAGAGTATTGGATAAAAAAAGACAAAAAAAAAATATACTTTTGCTTTCAACTTCAACGGATTTCTTTCAGTTGTTCTAAAAAACTAAAAAAGCAACGGAAAAAGGTAAATAACGAAATAGCAAAAAAAAATATGGATGGTCCAGCAGGAGGAGGGTATAAGTACCAGCAATTGCCACCAATTTACACAGAAACGGATCAGAGCGCGATTGAAAATCGAGATAGGACAAATTACGCACAGGGACAGAGTCATGTTGTAATACCAGTTTTAGGGGGAAATAATGACAGCAACGGTTATGGGACACTTATAGGCAATGTGCAAGAAGGGGGTGGTATAGTTTATAAAAAATACGTAATACAGACTGACATGGATATAAGAAAGGCGTTTATACGAAAAGTGTATACAATACTGATGGTCCAATTGGGCTTAACAAGTGTAATAGCAGGAACAATCATGTTAAATCGAACAATGCAACAGTGGGTGTTGGGTCATATTGTTGGTGTTCTGGTTACAAGTGTAATAGGAACTCTTGTAACGATGCTATGGCTTTGGTTCAAATCAAAAAGTTATCCACAGAATATGATACTACTGGGATTGTTCACAATCTTTGAGGCGATGATGATAGGAACGCTACTAGCCGAGTATTCAAACAGTGGGAACGGTATTTTGGTACTAAAAGCTTTACTGATCACGCTTGGTGTTGTTATTGGGCTCACTGTGTTTACAATGCAGAGTAAATATGATTTCAGTGGCTTGGGTCCTATACTGACCGTTGCCCTATTTGGGTTTACAGGCTTTATGCTGGTGAATATGTTTATTCCATTTTCAGCCGGAGGAGGAATGTTTGAGTACGGAATAACAATATTTGGTGTTGGATTGTTTTCTTTGTACTTGGTTTATGATACGTATATGATTATGAACAAATTAGAAGTAGACGAATACATTCTGGGCAGCTTAATGCTATACTTGGATATAATCAATATATTCCTTAATATACTAAGGCTAATAAGCGAAGCCCAGGACCACTAGACCTGAATATGGTTCCCTATGTCCTTTAGCCTAACTCTAAAATTAATTTAATTTTAATTCAACGGCAAGTATACCATCGCGTTCCTTCATCTGGTTTGTTTAAATATTGGTAGCTTTTTTCTAAACATTAAAACGTGTCACAATTTATTTTTACATAAAGAATACGATAAATGGAGAGAAAAAAGCATTCATAGTGCTGTGGAACTTGGTTAAATACCCACTCCTATTTTTTTTTTGTTTTAGCCACAAGCTTTCCCTTAAACAGCAATTGGTTTTTATTATTTCTAAAGAGAAACACGTCGCTGAGGTTTAATGTTTTTTTTGAGAGCAAAATAGAGCAAGCTTTTTTTTGGAGCCAGTATTTGTTTGACTTGGAGCTGAGAACAGAAATTGCATTAGCGTTTACAAGAATGAAAAGCCAACAGAAAAAGAAATTTTTTTCTTTTAAAAAAATGAAATTCTATAACTTGTAAAATAAAATTTTTTCTGGTTTATTCAAAACAAAAAGAAAAGAAAAAACCACTTAGTAAATACGAACGAGAAAAGAAATTACAAAGGAGAGATTAAAAGGAACAAAAAAAAAAGACAAAGATAAAGATATATGAGTTCTGCACAAAATCAAGCTAAACCTTCATTGCATGGAGTCAAGATTAAAACAAGAAAGGTAGGAATCCTTTGGTAATTCATTTCATAAGTGTGAACAAGCGCATTTTTTAAAAAAGGAATAGGGATTGCTAAATAAGCAATAGTAATGTAAAATATCTGGACTTTTTTATAGAGAGTAATTAAATCGCAAACCAAGTTTGAGCCTGAAGGTAAGGACATTTGGTTTAGGTTATGCAAAAAGCAAGAGAGATTGAAACAAAAGGGTATGCTAAGATAAAAAAACGTTAAAATAACAATAGGATTTAGGGATCAGCTTTTAGAAGTATTTGGAGAAAACAAAGAGCTTGATACAGAGGAGATAACAGCCAAGTTAGATGCAGCAGGAAAAACTATAGATTATCGGACATATGGGGAGGCGTTTTTTGAATTGTTGGTGAGCGGAGGACTAATCGCACCAGGGGGGATTCTTGAATATGATGAGGAGTATGGCGAGCTGTTCTTCAGCTTGTTTAGTGCAAGAAAAGGAGATAAGGATGCGTTGGAAATTGCACGAGAATGGGTGGGGCTAATTAGTCGGCTCACAAGACGATACAAATACCTGGAGCGGATATTTTCGGACACAGCCAAAGGAATCGTAGAGTATGTCAATCGGTATAGCGAGGAGAACAATAAGCGCTTAGCGGCGGGATTAGGGTTGTTAATGGCGCGAGGGCTGATTGGATTTGAGAGTATCAAAGTGTTACAGAAAGAGCACCTCAACAAAGATGGCTATGGACTAACGGTTCTTACGGGTATTATGCGAGCATACTTGGGCGAAAAGTCAATTGAAAGCCTGTTTGTGGCTTTGGAAAAAATCAAAGCAGATTCTCTCTTGGATTTCTTCCCATTCAACAAACGCATGGATGAATACTTTGTGCGTCACTTTGAGGCTGAGGATATGCGGGCCGTTATTGATTATGTAGCCGCCCGCAAGGCTGAGTCTGCTCGCGATGCTGTTTACTCTGACCTATTTGAACGCCTACAATCCGGTGCTTCTGCAGAAGACCTGGCAAAAGCTGCCCGTAGAGCCATGACTGCTCACTCTTTTACTCCCGCCCAAATGGCAACCTTGCTATGGGATGCCATTCTGAGTTACCTACGCTCTTCTTCAGATCTTGTTGCCGAGCAACAGCAATTTATTGCCGAAGTTCGTAAGTACAGCGACTCGCTTCTAGTCTTTACAGATTCCGCAAAGGCCGAAATGGCTCTTTTGCAACATCTCCAAAAATCTTTTTATGAGGACGCTTCTCTTATGAAATTCTTTGCATCTGTTGTTCGTGTGTTTTACGAAGAGGATGTTTTGTCTAACGATGCTATTTTGTTTTGGGCGAAAAAAGGCGCTCTTAGTCAGGGAAAGTCGACTTTTATGAAGCAAATGTCCAAATTTATCGATTATTTAGAGCAGCAGTCTGAATAATAATCCGTTCTTTTTATTATTTACTACCAACAAAACCTATTTAAAATAAAAATAAACTGTTTCCTAGCTTTAAAGTGCACTATTTGTTTTGCTTTAAAACGACAACAGAAAAGTTTCGGCTACTGTTCTTGCCCTAGCATTTATACTCAGCTTCATCTCGCTAATTTCCTTGTCAACTTCTTGCATAAACTCAATAATAAAATCTACAACCTTGTCCTTATCCAGCCGTTCTGTCTCAAGATGCTGGTTTGTAATCAAAAAGCTGATGTCGTATCCTTTTATCGCTGCCACCCGTCGTAAAATAACGAAGCTTTCGGCGCGCAGCATCAAAAATCTGGCGAATTTGTGACTTAGAATCTTTTCCATATCATCAGCCTGCTTAATCCGGATGGATAACCGAACAGAATTTATAGACGTCTCAATCAGCACTTGTTCATTTTCATTGCGTGAAATGTGTAGTGGTGCAAGAATAACCTCTGGAGTTGTCCTTTTTGTATATATATTTTTAAATGTTTATTATACAATGTTGGAGTAGTACAGATTCTTTGCAATTAAAACTTACCCAGCCTCGATTTCAGGATACTCGTGCTTCTCTACAATTTGTGAACCAAAACTTTGAATGTTTAGAGCAGCCGTTAAGCTAGATTTCACGGCATTTAGGTAGGGTTTTAGCGTGTTTGACTATTGATTCCATTATCCAATGTAATATTAGTTTTCGTTTGTATGCATTTTACTATTGCAATTAAAAGATTATATTTTTCTACTTGCCATCTCTATCGTTCAACTTTTCCTCTTTGTTCTTGCTTCGTTAAACTTACAGACTTTGTACTTTGAATATTCTTCACGACCTTTAATCAATGACAGTCAGAAATATTGCCCTTTATTTTTTTTGCAACTTTTTCTTGAAAGCTAATACCTCTTAAAAATGCAAAGTTAAATAACGTCAAAATGCAAAATTCAATTGGAATGCTCTCAATTTAGGCTTGTATTTCTTGTTGCACCATTCATAGGTTATCCAAAATGCTTTATTTTTTTTGTTGTTTTTTGGAAGCAGAAACAAATAAAAACTGAAACATCTTGTTTATAAAGATGGTACTATTTTTTTTCCATACAAGCACGCACAACTGTTTACAAAGCCAGCTCTAACCGATTTACGTTGGTATGTTGTGGATAAAAGTGAAAGTTTGCAGACCTGTAAGTAAGGACAAATATCGTAATACCAATACTTTCTTTAGAATGGTACCCCGAATACACATACTCACATACACACACACACACAAACACAAACACATTCACTATAAAATATCTTTTTTTGTTTTATGAAGCTTTTGGAGGATATGGATTGAAAAAGCAAATATTGTAAAGAAGAGCGAAGCATGTTATACAAAGATAAGATAAAACATAAGTATATTGAGCTAAATATGTTTCAAAATAAAGTATAATCATCTCTCTGGCAGTCATAACAAGCCTGGTATTTGCGCTTGCTTTAAATATTGACTATTCAAGCGTGTAAACGATAAATAACTGAATTGGTGATAAAAAAAATTACATATTTAGAAGCGCGGTTACAGCTACACCTATTCTAAATTATTCGTATACATATTTTTAGAAATAGGATTATCACGTTACCTTTGTAATGGCAGTGTAGACATATTGTGCTTTAACTGCTGGTTAAACTACAACTCCATGGCGTACCTAGTAAAATTTTCCATATAACTCATTTACATTTGATACTCCCTTTGGCGCGCGCTTTTGCATAAAAAGCGTGCAGTTAGCTGAATACTAGTTTACAGCTACGTATCTAAGGTATACGTATTATCTGGCTACTCCACCCCTGTCCCCCCCCCTGCCCCTTCCTGTTCCGAGTAACCATGCTAGTGGTGTTATTTGGTAATAGTTGATGGTATATTGGGAGAACAAAAACCCATATCTCAGTTGATTAGTTGCGTTCCTTTTTTTTTTTTGCAATACGTTTTTTTTGGTTCTGTAGCTCAATTTTCTGAAAAGAATAAGTACCCAACTATCAAAAGCCAATGGAGGTAGCTGATGCCGGCTAGAATATTGTTTTCCAATATTAGCTGTTGGTTCATGTTTGAAAGTATATTCATACAAAGGCAAATGTTTTGTTGTATTATATGCCACCAGGTGTAGAGCGGGATAACGCATTGTATAACCCTAGACTAAAAAAAAAAGAGTCTGGCCTTGCAAAAATTGGTATTTATTTCACTTCAAAACACTTTTGTTAATACCACTCGTGTTTCCCATTATCTTTTCTCATAACAACACTAGAATTTCTTGGTTTGTAGTGGGGTATCAATTTTTTTTATTATTTCTTTTTTTACTTTAACCCAATAGTTCGTGCGAATACCTAACAGTTGTCAATAATGTTAATAGAACACAGCTGATAAATAGCTAGCTTTTGTAGTTCCG
Organism: Zancudomyces culisetae; assembly: GCA_001969505.1. Taxonomy (NCBI): domain Eukaryota; kingdom Fungi; phylum Kickxellomycota; class Harpellomycetes; order Harpellales; family Legeriomycetaceae; genus Zancudomyces; species Zancudomyces culisetae. Next base: position 23,796 of record LSSK01000673.1, on the reverse strand, counting down.
GACACAAATTCATACTCGAGTTTCCATATCCATGTACGGTTTGGCACTGATACTGCAGTGCCCTTGTGAGTTGCGGAAGGGGATGTGGTTGTGGGCAAATACTCAAAGCGTAGTTGTAGAACTATTCCTAGTTATTGATATTTTTTGCAATTCGCATAAAAGTTAGTTCTCTAAAAAATTAAAGGGAGGGTAAAATGGATAGACACAAGCATAGCAACAGGGTACCATATTCAATTTACATAGGTTTAAACTGGTGATCACTTGAAAGGGGATCAACATTTAATATACTGAAATGTCGAGCCACAGTTAGAGGATATAGTACAAAGTTTATCATGCACAGTTCAAAACTCAAAATAAATAATACGAAATAGGTCCAGGCTGTAGTAATAATAGAAATGTGAAAATCATTATATCTAGAAGCTATAGGCATAAAGTGCTCAGCACAATGAGTTTAGTTTTACTTTTTGTTCTCATCTCTATAATAGTTTAATAGTATAAAATATATAAATTGAGGAGAAACTATCTTGAAAGTATATCCGTTAGCAATACAATCACTGCTATTCGTTATTTAAATTGAATATTTTTCTTTGGTGTTTTATTCAAAACAGGACATCGTTAAAATAAACCATACTACTGAGCTTTTCTGAAAATTTTGTAAGTGATGTTTCTTTTAAAAATTGTGGTACATTCGTTAAATATATAACCGATTAAGGGTACTTACTTGGTATTAAGAAAAAATGTACTGATTTAACTGTATTGATTTACGATTGATAGCTATCTGTGAAACGACTTGATGAGTGTACAATAGAAACCACTCTACCAGTTGCAGAAAAAAATAGAATAAAAGAATAGAATAAAAAAATAGAATAAAAAAATAGAAAAAGAATAACAGCATGAATAAGCTTTTGTTTGTGTGTGGGATCATCTTTACAGTGATTTTGTCGATCTCAAGAGCAGCGGCAGACAAAAACGCAAAGGTAAACTTTGCTCAGCTTAACCGACTTGTTGTGGATAGTGCCTCAAACATAGCTAGTCCGAGTTCAACACAAACTAACGCTCTTCATCCTGGGGTTGGGGCAGCTGATGGCGCGTTGATAAGAAAAGTCGAAAATCTGATGGATGACGAAAAACTGGCTGCACAGAATAGAAAAAAATCTATTTACAGACTTCGAATTAAGTATAGACTTAGGTTTGAGGCTGCAAAGGCATTGTTTGAGGAAAGACTTGGTCAGCTAAACGATAGAATCGAGTCTCTTAAAAACAGAATAAATGAACAAAATGAGTGTTTTACTGCCAACACCATAACAGTGACATCAGATTATACTTCTACAAAGACCAGCCGCGTCAAAGTGAAGCAAACAGTAACTGTACAGCCAACAGTCCAAGCAACGACTATCCTGCACACCACTGTCACGGTTCCAAAAAAAACTAAAACCAATACACGGCATACCATGAATAGACCTTGTACCAAGTGGAAATCAACAAGTGTTTTTATTACACTTACAAAGTACACAGATACGACAAAAGTATCTTCCACAACAGTTACAAGAAAACAAACAGTGGAGACTATTTTGACAACCACATCTAAAGTAGTCGCAACTGCAACAAAGAAAACTGTTATTACATCCACGCTTCAGGCTACAGCCACCGCTACAACAACCGTTCCAAAAACCATAGTGGTATCACAAACTTCAACAAAGCCACAAATATTTACGACAACCACAAGCTCTATATCTTCCGTTACCCGTGTCACTAGATTGACTACTACATCAAACGCCAGCCTAACCTTGACGGCCACACAAAGTTCCATCATAACTAACAGTGTACTTTCAACTGTATTTGCAACAAAGGATCACACTGTTACTTCTACCGTTTACATGACATCCACTACGGTATTAACACGCACGCAAATTCAAACAGTACTTACACACTCTACACAGACTACACGGGTTACAAACACCACAACTACTAGAGTTAAATCCACACAGACAAGCCTTACGACTACTACTTCCAGCGCAACTATTACCGTAACCACAAGAAGAACAAAGAGTCAAAGTACCATACTCACTGTACCAACCACTTCAACTGTTGTACAAACAATAACAAACAGCAAGACCATAGTTAAAACCAGTACCTCAAATATTACACAAACAGTGATAACAAGGACAAAATCTAAAGTTACAAATACAAGCACACAAAAACTGACTGTCACCACGTACAGTACAGCTACAAACACAATAACAGCTAGTCTTACAATTAATAAGGTTACAAGAACAACAACAACCATTCCAACGACTAATATAGTTATTATTACAAGCACAAGCACTAAAACTGTCATGGTTGACCCTACTGCAGAGTCGGTTACTACTACATCGCTTACTAAATCCAGAAGCACTACAAGAACCATTGTTTCCCCTACCACAAAAACCGCTAGTACTTGCCTTACCAGAACAAGAACAAGAACCTCTATTCGAACAAACACCTCCACACGTACACGTACACGTACTAACACTGTTACCAGTGATTCGACAACAACTAAAACGCATTCTAGCTACCAAACCTTTACTGATACAAAGATACACACAAGTATCACCACTGTTAGCTCGAAGTCTACCATTAATGACACCGAATTTATTACAACTAGAAGCTGTCGCACAATCACCTCAACTCAATCTCGAACAAAAACAAAAACAACAACCATACGCTCAACAACTACTTCATCTATTACTGTTACTAAACACGAGAGACCTATTATTAGAACATGTAAAACACTTGTAAGCGCCTAAAATAGAGAAATCACAAAAGAACACATTATATTGTGTCAAAAAAAATAAAAATAAAGTAAGGCTGGAATGGATTAATGGACTCAAGCACTTGGTGTATGAGTAGTATTTATTTTATATTTAACAAGCATAGTAGTAGTAGAGTAGAGGTGAGCGAGAAGATTATAGTAGCTATTTTTTGGCATAGAGTTTTGACAAGGTACAACGTAAAACTGTGTCAGCCAGTTGGCTATGCGTTTATTTAAAGCCAACGGTTATTTTTTCGAGATATATTTTATGATGGATTAATAGATACACTATTTAAATAAAATACATTAAAATACTCAAGTTTATATCAAAGAACCATACCGGATAGACTTTTCTAAAACCCAAACTGTTCTTTGTTTGTTTTCTCTTGTCTTTTTTAGGAACTTTGTATGTATCTATCTGGCTAAAAAAAGACAAACTTAATAGCGAATAATATAAACGGAATTATTCAAATGCGCTTTTTGCAATGCTGTAATGCAGGTTCAACCTTCAGTTAAATCCGCTAATGCATAAAAAGAGACATCCATAGGGTTGTAGCTGACTTGACGCATTACAACGCCCCTGATTGTTATGGGTTATTAAATAACATTAAGTGTGTAATTCATCACTTTTTATGATACTGCTTTACCAGTGTTGGTCTTGAATCCAAAACTTTGTAGAATCGTAATCAGCCCACCACATTTAATACTTTTCCAATTCGTGTTGTGAAATGGGATCACGTGGTGTATACGACTAAAAACAAAGTTACATGCTTCTGTATGTGATTTACTTGGTATTGGCTGATAGGAGTCACATGATATGTAATCTTTTTTATTAATCAATTAGAGCTAACATTGTCCGCTAAACGGCAATAACAAATATATGCAGTAAGATGCACTCAAAAGGGTCGCCATCAAAGCTAAAAACACGAATATCTTGTTTCTTATGTAGTATGCAATGACTAGTACTTGACAGGAAAAGCTGTTAAAACAAGGTTCCCGACAGCGCTGTTAACTGTGAGCGAAAACGTTTTATACTGGTTCATAGCCTCTAAAGCACTTGTGATAAATTTGTCCCAATAACCAGGAGAAAGTACATCAGACTTTAGACGTTGTTGAATTATTGTAAAGCTCCACATTGTGTTTGTCCCAGAGTCAAAAAATAGTTTATTGTTTGGAACCAAAAATATACCTTGAGCTGGAAAAGATTCTTCTGCTAGGAGTGCGTTCCAAACTAAAGATGCAGTAGACGGGACAGGCTTAAAAAGTGTTCCAACATTCGAGTTGATCCAGATCGTTGTATCCACATTAGTGGGGCTCTTCATTGAAGCGCATGCTGCCCAACCAGCAGCGTTATTCCCACACGTGATTGCACCTGAACAGGTAAAAAGTGTTATCAGTGAGACTACGAGCGATTTCCAATGCATTTTCCTCTCAATTAACGACAAATGTTGTTGATGTAAAACTAAAAATGCGCACAAATGAAGATGATGAATATATTTACTACAATGTTTCTGTTATATCTTCCATGTAAAAAAAAGAGGGGCGGGAGGGCTGAGTTATCCTTTTATAGGATCTTTTTTTTTTCATGGCTATTAACTGAAAGCAAGCATACTCTCCCTTTCATCAATATAAACATTGCAACTCCAATTCTTAAATTAAACTGTAGGAAAGTGCTCGATTTTTCAAATTAGAACGGAAAGTAAAGCATGAAATTTTGTTACACTAGTCCATCATACCAACTCAAGCCACAATTTATTAGCGTCTACTTATGATTTCTTCCTCTTTTTTTATGATAGATATTAGGGCAAAGTGTATGCACCTGTAAGGTCAAGATTAGCAACTTGTGTGCATATTCTAGTCGTTATAAAAGATAATGTTCCTATGAAAACGGAAAAATTGACAAAATGCAGTTGAAAACTACATGTCATCAATTTTAATGCGAATTATAAATTCATTTTTTCTTATTTTGCATTTACATTTACAACCGCCATAAGTAAAGGTGTGCAGTTAAGTCGCGGATTTTTCATGAATCAGATACTTATGCAACCCCCAATTCCAATTGTGGGAGAATAGTGAATTTCCCACCTATAACACAGCTAAAGTCCGGTCAGATCTAGTTAGGATCTCATGTTGTGTTGCTCATCCCATTCCCATTCCCTTACCCTCACCTAACACATATACCTCATGATAGTGCTTTCGACCTAGTGTTGTTTAGCTCAGTTTTGCTTTGGATCCACTTCCTTCGCCTCTTTCCACTGCAGGAATCTGTGATTGTAGTGATAAATGTTTTTGAGCATAAACGTGTATATCGAACCATGTGTATTATGCGGTCAAAAGTTGAATAAACATTAGTTTATACACCCCTCCCTTCCCCAGAGACAATTTACAAAAGCATAGTCACCAAAGGTTTATTCGCACGCCCAAAAGATCAATGTACAAAGCGAGAAAAAAATGACGTTAGCTCTGTAAGTGTATGTAAATAAAAAATCTTATAGTGTTGATATATGCCAGGAAAAAAGTGCAACTACCCTAATTCATGGCTCCTCATAGCGAAGACTACTTTGTTAGTGGATAGTGGTGACAAACTAATGCACTAAATGTGGAGGTAACTTTTGCAAAACTATTTCTCTCCAGTACAAGAACCATATACTCTACTAAGGCTTTGCTATACTAGCTCAGTTAAACTAGTTATTTTGACGACATTTTCTGCATCATTAAAATTGCTGGCCTTCCGTTTTCTATCCAGCAAAATTGAATTGAAACCTGCCTTCGATGAGGCCAGGTAGTCGCCAAAGAGATCGTCGCCAATATGGCAAACCTGTTGTGGAATATATTTATTTTCGACAGCAGCCGAGTAAAGTTTCGGATCTGGCTTCTGTAGCTGCATAGATTCACTGGTAATAATAAAGGAAAAATATCTGTCCAAACCAAAACTCTTAACCACTTGCTTTGTGCGATTGTCGGAATTGGTTATTATCCCCAATTTGTACTTGTTTGTGTATAATTCCTGAAGGGTAGGTATTGTGTCTTCGTAAAGGCTAAATCCCGAACTGCCGGAAAAATGTTCGAATAACTCTTCAGATGCAGAGTCTATGAATTTTTCGATACTAGAGGGATGGACTCCGCCTAGGAACCAAGTTCGTTCAATCACTCTTTTCCACCATTCAAAAGCGTCCATCGAACCCACACCGTAGCACGGAAATGATCGACCAAGCCGTTCTAGAGCTACGGGAAAGCTTTTTGCTATAAGTGCTTCATCTACAACGACTTTATTCGCTTTAAGAATTTTTGACTATTTGTTTATGTTACGCCAAACACTGTAAATTTTGAAGCAAATCTAGGATTACGAAAATGAAAAATACCAGAAAAAGAAACGAACATATGTTTTGCCAATTGGTTCTGTTGGATAGTAAAGCGTATGTATAGCATCAAATGTTATAACCCGGGTGGCAGGAAAGTATTTTTTTAAGGCGCACATTACTACAGCAAGTGTAAGAAAAAAAAATATCGAGATGGAATAAATACAGAGAAAAAAGAAAAAATTACACGTTTCTTTTTATAAAGTAGATAAATAAATAAACAAAAGTGGTAGTATACCAGTAGACTAGCCCCAGCCTCTTGAAACCAAAGAATATCATCTTTGAGTTCTGGGTTGGTAGAAAAAAACGACTAAGTACTAAATACTGTAAATGGTAACTGCAAACCCCCAGAACTAAGTATATTTATGGAGCAAGAAAATACCCAAAGTGATGTAACCAGTGACTGTTTGATTTGTTTCTACTATATGTGAATATGTTTGTAAAATGTTTAGGGACATTTTACTATCAGGTTTTGAACCTTTACATGTTCTATCCTCCTTCCCAGAAATCTGGGGACATTCTCGTAAAAAACCCACCGTTATTACACATTAATACGTCCATATCCTCTGTTGCCAAATAAACTGGTGTTTTAACAGCAATCTCAATATTATTCGATCTGTATTTATCACATGGTAACTGTGTTGAAGCTGTTGGAAATTCGGGATCACAACTAGCAAAAAATAAATTCCTGGGATCTTTTTCATACGAAGCTGATAAAATCCTCGCCAAGGCGACAAGACCTGCGCAGTGGATGGGGTACATTGTATCCGAAGCCGCTTTACTCTGCAAAGCGGTTTCAAGCTCACTGGTCAGTAATTCATTAACTTGTGCACTTGAGTTGCATTTTGGGTATATATTTTTTTTATCAACGCTCAGTTTTTGTGCTCTCTTTTGTTGGTTAGCAAGTAATATTACACGGCCATTGTACTTCATCAGCCCCAAAAAGTTGGAGATAAAGTTAGCATTTAGAAAATAGTTTTTTTCAATTGCTTGGCTAGCATCATAGCTACCTGCCTCTGTAGAGGAGGGATAATTGTCACACGTCATTAACGTGTCAATACACTGATCTCCATGTGCTTCTAACAGGTATTCCTTGAACTTCATTGCATCATTTTCTTCGTTACTCAATGTTATAAAAACAGGGGTAATTATAACCGTGCAGTTGGCTCGTTTTGTAGTTTCAGGTGCATGCAATTCTTCTGAGTCTTCATTATTTCTTGGAAAACAGACAGCGTAGATGTGAAGATCCTCCTCGACTGTCAGTGCTAGTCGTCTAGCAATTGCGGAAACCAGATTGGTTCCACCTCCAGTCATCACAAAAACTTTACTATTCGACATTTGACGGAAAATCGTGGCTTCTTTTGCTTTTTGCTATTTCACTAGTAATCTGGGGAACATAGTAGTTACTTCAAAAAAGAACAAAGCGCATTTTTTATTGTTAACACCTGGCAAATTGCAGATATGAATTTACCTAGAAGAAATTGTTACAAAGTAATTTAGCACTGGAATACAGTAATTTCGTCAAATGGGCCAGGTACTAGAGCACAGCTTTCATTGGTGAGTAAATTGCTACGACAATAAAACAATAGTGAGAGGCCAATGAAAGTATGTGCACAAGTTGCATTATAGAGCCATTCTTTCCCCTCTACTTTCTTGCTTTTGCTTTTTGCTCGTTAACTCTTTTAGCTTCTTATGTGCTAGGTTTACATGATATCACCTAATTATACATCTTGATACTCTAATTTTTCTGATAAGGCTGTTTATAAAAATCACTGTAGTACAAAGGAGATCACTAGTCAGAAAAAACAATTCGAGATGCAAAGACTGTTTGGAACAAGCAAACCGAAGGCACCAGAGCCTACAATTAACGACACTTTGAGCTCTGTAAGTGGGTTAAGTCATTTGATTTTGATTTTTTTATTTAATTTCTAGAATATCTTTACTTTTATGTCAAGATGCACGAATCGTCTAAAACAAAGGACGGCCAATCAGCACTATATAGCGAATGAGAAGGAGCATATCGAACACGGAATAACAATTTTAGTTTTTATAGATGGATAGTAGAATTTCTGGTCTTGAGGAAAAGGTTAAAAAGTATGATTCAGAACTAAGTGCACTAAACATTCAATTAAAAAAATTACCTGAGGGTGGCTCAAAGGTATTTATTTTATACGTGAAACCTTAGCATAAGTATCAACTAGTGGAGTTACTATCCTTCACCTCAACCTGGCTAATTTTTCCCACTATTACTGTTTTCTAGAATATCTTGAGGCAGAAAGCGATGAGAATATTAAAGCAAAAAAAGCAAATTGAAGGACAAATCGAATCCATATACTCACAGAAGTTCACAATCGAAAGCAGTGTTATAGCTACAGATAATTTAAAGGCGACATATTCTACTATTAAAGCAATGGAAGTTACTAGCAAGGAGCTTAGAGCCCAATCAAAAAAAGTCAATATCGATAAAATATATAGCCTGCAGGATGAAATCGCCATGTATATGGAGCAAGCTGACGAGTTTAATGAGATCCTTACTAGAGACTATGCTACACCAGTAGATATTGACGAAGATATGCTTGAAGCAGAATTGGAAGCTTTGGGCACGGAGATTGAACTAGAAAAGCAAATAGAGGACGAAAAATCGGGTATACCGTCCTATTTAGCTCCCAGCTCAGGTGAAACTACTAACCTTGGGGCTGAGACTGAGGAACTTCCTAACACCGAGAAGCCTACCCAACTGAATACGCTTTCGGGTTGATGTTACTATTCTGGCTATAGAATATTTACTTGGTTTTTTTTTAAAATGACACGGTCCCTATTTCATATGTATCATTCCTCTCTTGGATTGGTGTCGAAAAAATGTTACCATCGTATTAGACATTAATCAAATACCCGCGTTTTATCGTCTCCACTGATGTCATTTTTTTTGGGAGAGGGAAGGATAGGAGGATTTATGTGTGAGTGTACGCTATTGCACCGAAGAATTAATAGCCGCTTAAGGTCCTATTTATATTTGGCTGCTTCATACGCTCAGGTGATCGAATACTTTAATTATATTTTACCTTGCCACCGCCTGTTTCGCGTGAGCTGGATTATTTTTTTTTTAAACATAATACTTTCAAGTGTTGAGAATTTTTTTTTTCTTGTGTTGGAGTAAAGCCTCAATACATGTGCATTTAAAAAAGAAAAAATAATTCGTCACATCAAACATTCAAGTATTGGAGGAACGTAATGGTAAAACCGGACAAAGTACTGTATATTTTGAAAGTTAAGTATTAAAAGAGATGCTAGTTATCTGTATATATGAATAGATATTGCGGTTGGATAAATCGCGAATAAGTATAATACCAAGTTAATTAAAGTTTGTAATACTCAAAAATATATGGCCTACTTGCTGTTATTGTTAGTTATGAATATATTGAGTAAAACCTAATACTTAATGTACATCAAGTTTGGAGCGCATAGTCTCTGAAAGTTCAACGACCATCATTGCAGCTTCATTAAATGAGGTTGAATTACTTGAACCACGGTCCAAACCTGTGCCGCCTAGGTTTAATTTTGTAGGCTCATTTTTTTGTTTATTTGTGATATCGATTTGTGTACTAGAAGTTGTTCCAAATTGTGAGTGCCCGCCTCTGTATGATGAAATACTTTCCGTGTATATGTTCATCGGTTTATTATTTCCGCTGTACTTTTCCTCACTAAAGAGCTGGGAATTTGGAATTTGTGTATATGTATCATATCTTGTTTTTGAAAACTTGCTATTCATCTCAACTGTAGATGTTTCGTAATTGTGTTCAGCAGCTACTAAAGATGCTTCTCCTAACCTACTGTTGTTACCATAGTTTTGTTCCGCCAAGCTCTGATCAGTTGATGTTTGTGATAACCGATCGCTAATAGTCCTAGACATTACAACAGTACGCGCATCGAGACCATGTGTAGGATATTCCATACCTAGTGTTGCGGATGCTTCTGAGCGTGAGATTGAAGGACCGACTCTTGAGCTGCTTTTATTAAAGCCGCTTTGCTGCAATGACACAGATGCTCCAGAATCTACAACATTGTTTCCGTTTGAACTATTGATAGTGTTAATTGTTAAATGTGGGTTGTTAGCATATCCACGATGTGAAACTGGTCTAAGTAGTGATCTTATTCTGTTGGATGTAGGAAGGACTTTGTCAATCAACGTGTATATTCGATCGAACTCTGACCCAAAATTCTCTTTTGTCGCTCTGTCCAGCTCAAATTGTGTAACATCCTCAGTTGATAACATGCTATAGATATTTGTATCCTTTCTTCCTGGTCTTTCACGTGTTGGTTTTTCTGGGTCATGTGAATTTGTAGATTGGATAACCCTGTATACATTAGGATTGACTATCACTGCTGAATAGTTTGGCCTTCGTTTTCTAAACTCGGTGATGAGATCCAGAAGAAGAGTTAGATGAAGCTCGGGGTTAAAGTCATCCTTTTGCAGTAAAAGCCTGTCACTCGAAGAGCATATGTATGTTAGAAGTAGCGATGTAATGCGCGAGTTGCTAGTTGATTTTAGCGATTCGTGTTTAGCTATACTAGTGCATATTTCAAACCATGCTGAAAATAGCCCATCTTCAACATTTCCTATTTCTATTGTATCTAGACTGATTAACTTTGATGCTGGCGGTGGTATCTTGTAAATAAGCCTGTAAAAAGCTGCTCCAACATCAAGCAAAAGGGCCATACATAAGAGTCTTAGATCAGGTGATGGATTGTCACAAAGACTCCATGCTAACCCCAAACTTTGTACAGCCTGCAGTGAAGAGTCCTCGATTTCAGATATTCTGTTTTCTATGTACTCTGGATCGGATCTTTTAGGGTTGTCCAAAAACACCAACTGTAGGTCCTGTTCACTACAATGCACAAGAACATGTAGAAGCATGGGTAGTGTCAGCTTTACTCCACCAGTGCTGACTTCGCTTTCAGCACCATACGATTGATGAGATGAGACATTACTTATAAGCGCGTTTGCTCTTGGAACAATTTTTTTCCATAGAGTATACAGGTGCTCAATCTCGCTATCACTTAAATCTAATTTTAACCGTCTGACGTTTAATATAGAGCTTAGATATTGGTTGTTGTTGACTACTATTGCTTTAGCATACACTTTTTCTGGATCTAGACTGCACTCTTGATCCAAATTTTGATCTTCAATATCATTTAGATTAATCCATTTAGAACCAATACTTAGTAATGACTGTTGTGCAAGTGCAAAGTATCTTTCTGTTTGGCCGAGCATAGTTAGTATCGCTATCTCTTTTATAACTGCAATTCTTTCGTCAACATCAATGTGCGATTTGACTAACCTTGACCTAATTTGGGTTTTCTCTTCCTTTCCAATAATTCTACACCTTATTGCTTCGTTTAAAACCATATTAATCATTCTTCTAAACGCTTTTGCTTTTTCAAACTCGGTCACACGCTCTGTATGCAATAGACAGCATAATGGATTACAACATCTCTTTTTTGTACAGTGCAGAGGATATTTGGCATCATATAACATCAGATTTACATTTATCATAAAGATATGATCAATTACAGACGGTTGATCCACTTTCACTAGTTCGTTCAGCTTCCACTTTGCCACCAAATCTAGGTTTAGCTTTGTACTTTTACAGGCATCAGCAACTAGGTACGCTATATCTTCCAGATATCCCGGAGTTGAACGTCTTGTAGCTTCTTGAATTCTTTTTGTTACTCTGCATCTAATTTCATAGCTGAGAAGTTCATCATTGAAGTATTTTTTAAACAACAACTCATTAACGTGTTGCATAAAAGCCAAAACATAGTTTCTTTCTTTTTTTGGTGCATCTCTGGCATCAAAATTACTGATGTTTCTGTATATCAGGCTCGGTTGATTAACGTCATAGTGACTTTCGTCTTTGCTTGCATCGTACACATCTCTACTTTTGCCTCTGGTCACACCTGATTCGTATTTAGAGCTGTGGTTTTCGTCTTCATTTCCTTTTGCATATTTGAAAAACTCGTCATAATCTGTGGTATAACTCTTATAACCAAATGACTTGCTTGGCATGTTTTCTAGCTTTCCAGAAGAAAGTGTCTTGTTTGCTGGTGAGGAGTTGAAACTTTTGTTGGTATCGCTTTCGTATCCCCGACTTGATGAATGCAGTTTTTCGTTCAACTTGGTCATAATTTTTTTACCGCTTTTCAAAGCCTGCATGTATCTAATCTGCCTGTTTTTGCTCGAGTTTTCGACCAAGTTTAACACTAACTTGTGATCATCAACATCATTTACCATTTTTTTGCTAATCATTATAATAATATAATATCAGTATTGTGTTAATGTTGAAATTATTTTGCTATCTCCTTTGTACTGCTTCGCCGCAATACTCCCACCTACGTATTATACCAAAACTATACCAAATATAGCCCAATAAGTGAAAAACAAAACAGAAAGTAAGGGGAAAATATCTCGCTCTAGTAAAATGTTTGCTTTTACGTAGGTTTTTTTTTAGCTTGCTAGGCCTATATCTTCAGGAGGACCTTAAAGATGTCTGCTTGTATCTAGATGAGTATCACCCTCCAAAAAGGAACTTATTCCACAGTCAATACTATCCTATTTTTTTTAATCTCACTTCAGGTACAAAAAGTTCTGGTGTACTCTTGGTCGCTTTACACTTTTTGTTCAGCAATGGATGGAAATTTTTGTTGAATAAAGTGTTGAGTTGTGTATACGACTGAGCTTTTTTTTTTGTAGTATGCGTAGATGTAATAAGAAAATATTATTGTACACTATATACACGCTCAAAATGCTGAAGTTATATACCACCACTGTGTTTTATATTGTTTTTTCGAGATATTACTCTTAAACCTGCCTTTAGACTTTGCTTGTTCTTTGCACTTGCTTTTTCTGTAAATAACTTCTTTTGATATTCAGTTGGATAAGGGTTAATGCCTATTACACTCCAAATCAAAAAGTAGAGGGGTTGAGGTATAAATAATACATAAAAGCCAATGCTGCTTCAAAGGTTATATGCGTTTTATAGTCTTTGGTAGTAATGGTGATTGTTGTTTATATTAAAGTAAATATCCACTGGTATTAATTTAAACAATTCGAATATGTTGCTGGATTCAGAATAAATAATGTTCGTAGTATCTGGATATACTATACTGTCTAATCTGTCGCCTATTCTGATTCTTAGTTTTGAATTATTTTTTTTGGAATATAATATACCCTGAGTTGGAACAAAGTTTTGTCTACTGATAAATCACACACTAACCCTTATATTACATTACTTCAGGTCTGGTGAAAAAAAGGGGTTTCTAAAAATTCGTGTTTGCATGACAGTACCTTCATCAGAACTATGATATTTATTATTAACAACTTTTATAAACCTGCTCAAAGGATAACCGTAACTATTTAGATTACCTTTGCATTTAGTTTTACTCCTTGTGTTTAACATGTGGTAGTCAAAAAAAAACACATATTAAATACGGATAATATTTCCATCATGGAGTTAAAAGTAGGTATTAAGTTTCATTTGAGGAAAAATCATTTGAAAAGAAAGGTCAACTTTAGTAGTGATGTTTTATCGGTCACAGCATCCTGGTATCGCAAAGCTAACCGCGTTTCAGAAAACTATATTTTTAGGTTTGTGGATATCCTTGAAATGCTAATTTCCTTTTTCATATTGCTGGCTAATCTTTATATTTGATTAGATGTAATTCAAAGCCGCTTTATTTAGCATAACCAGATATCTACGCTGTGTGTACTGTATTTATTTGCCTTTGTTTGACATATTGCTGCTATTTTCATATCTATTACCCCACCCTGCTTGATTGAAAAATGTTTTTTTTTTCGATACAAAAAGTGTGAGGGTCCACTGGCCAAGACATTTATTAAAGCAAGTTTTCAAAAAAGCTACATGTCTAAAAAGACGGATAACTTTATGTTGGTAAACTGAGCAAATAATATACATCATATACAATGATCATAAAAAAGCGATAACTTGATACACAAACACTTTTTGTAGTAAGCAGTGATAGGCCAAAATTGTGATTTTATTAGCACTTAAACCCAAACCCGCAAAATAGTGGTGTTATGGTTATTTTTCAATTTTAGAAAGATGTATCACACAGTTGTATTGTGGCTATCTTGCAGATTTTGTTTTGAAAATCTGTATATAAAAAGATATCTACTTCCTTCAGCGACTAAAAAGCAATTCAACGTGACCTAGCGAGTCAGAATTACAAAAGTATTTATTCTACGGGTTAGTTTCTTTGTCCCCCCCAAAAAAATGAAAGCGGCAAGTCTTGAGTTGTATATCTACCATGAGATCTATTACACAAAAAAAGTAATCATTTCATAAACAAACTCATAACATATGTATGAAACTCTTAAACAATAACTTTGCACAATACTTTTACCCTCTGGCTTATCATTCTAGCTAACTGTATATGCGTTTTTTTTTAAATCAGTTTAAAACTTTTGCTTGTAAAAGTGGTTGTATACAAATTGCTGTGGAGAGATGTAGTCTATCTGAATATTTTAAATCCCCCTCCCATGCTTCGATGGAAGCAAGAGGAGAGAAAAAATTATAGCCACTTGTTGACGACACATTTCTCTGATGTGACAAATAAACTCAAGGGATAGATTTGTGTTACAATTATGGTGTAGCCAGGCAACTCCTAAAGGTGTGCAGATATGGGGGCGCACAAAGGACATTTGAAATCCTTTTTTCTACTTTCTAGAAAAGAGAGTACACTCAAGGCTAAAATTAAACGTAAAGCGTCAGAATTGCTGTAAAAAAATGTTCAAAAAGTGGTTCTTATCAAACACATATTCAGCTCTCAATAAAGTGACCTATTTTACAATGCAAAGCATAATGACTGCCAAAAGTCATTATGATAAAATTAAATAAAGCGCTTTGAGTAATCAGCGTGAACCTGTACCTCATAAACCCCATATATTGCACTTGGAACATTGTTCTGCGTCCCCTCACAATAGATGTACATACGCTGAACAGGAGTAAAAACTTAAATGATAACGTTGTGATTTCTTAAAAAGAATAATGTCTAATACAAATAAAATGTAAGTCCAAGATATTTGGAGTAACTTCTATACATTCTTGAACAGTATAAACAACTGGTGCTATTGTACTCCAGCTGAAAAAAAGGTAACTATTCACTGCGATTCTGATTCTTTAGTCGAATCACTTTCTTTTTTATTTGCATTTTCTTGCTTATTTGCATTTTCGGCTAGCTCAATCTGTATACGCTCGAATGCACGCGCAATTTTGGCCTGCACATACAATGAACCCCCGTCTTTATAATCATTCATTTTAAATAAATATTCATATTTCTATTTTTTATGAGATAAAGTAGATAAATGTTTCGTCAGCGAGCTACTTTTTGCAGATATATGATACTAAGTACAGATAAACATTTACCTTTCGGAGTTCTTCCATATTTTCCAAATTTTCAACGTTTAATATTTTCATTGATTCATCGAGAGTAATTCCGGTGGTTCGAGTTGCCTGATCTTTAGCTAAGTCTTCGGTTTTGGCATTCCCGGCAGCTGCTCGTGCAGCAGCAGAATCTGTAGATTAAAATATAATAAAGTTATGGGCGGTTCAACATTCAAAGGTATTTATATGAACATTAGACAATCAATCTGTGAATTTCTTTTTCTTTAAGTTTGCTTCTTACTTTCGTTCGCCTGTTTAATTGCATCTCTAAATGCTACTCGAAACATTTTTGCCCCGTGAAGTAGCATTTGGGCGATAGCTTTGGGTGCTGACATTTTTACTCAATTCGATGCTTTACGCTTTTATTGTTTTATTATTATTATAGAATTCGATGTTTGCAGAAACTCTGTCTTTATCAGAACTTGAAGAGTATCTCTTTTTATTTTGTAGAGTGTTATTATAATTCATTATGTAACTGGAACTATCTCAAATCAGCTATTAGCTGATCTTGGCTTCCTTGAAAATTGGTGAAAAAAATTTTTTTTTCATTTGTCCAAGAAGTTTTAAAGGACAAAGGACAAAGGACAAATAGGTATTTTGATTTTCAAAAACTATTGCTCTAAATGTATATGCTAACCACAGATTGACTCGAAAAAACGTGGTGTGTAGTTGGGGAAGGGGTGTACACAATTATAAAAGGTACAATTTTGGAAATTCATATCAATAGAACCTGCTTGGGAACCTAAGGATGTTTCATAAGAAGCCTTAAGAAAGCTGGTGAGTAAAAACAGCTTAAAAATTATGGTGTAACAAGTCATAGTACTTGGGTATGATACCAAAAATTTTGAACATGGCGAGCTCCAGTCACGGTTCTAACGAAGATACTGTCTGTGTATCTATAACGCTTTTTTTGCCTCTATTTGTGTATAGGTCTAAAACCTCCGTCCAAAAAAAGAAAGATTTATTTACCAGCTATATCTATAAAACTGAATATAAAGAGTTGCTATCATAGTTACATGGACACATTTCATAAAATTCTAACAGTGCTTAAGACAGGAGAGAATCCAACACATTTTCCCTGACATTGTCCTCGACACTTGATTTCTATATTCAAATCTATATCTATTATTATTCTTGTGTTGATAGTATGAATATTCTGCTGTGATGCGAGTCAGTCTAGAATAATTTTTTTCTCTGAAAATAGAGATAAAGTCACCACCTTTCCGGTTCAATTGTAAGTGTAAATGTGTGTACTAAATAAAAATGTAGCTATAAAAGTGCAATAATTTTACATCAGGAATTCCGGAGTATTGCCTCGCATTTCTGCGTTGGCGCTACTATTTTTTGGTGGATTTACACCTAAGGAGGAGGGTTTAAACATTTCAATGCCACCTTTTTTCTCTTCGTTTAAGGTGATTTTTTGCAAATGTTTGATGTACTCAACTGATTGTCTTAGAATAGAACCCTTGTTGGGTTTTTGGGTTGGATCCTTCATTGATAATGGAAGTAAGGAGTATAACTCTTTTATTTTTTCGTTTATATTTTCTCTCCTTCTCCTCTCAACTGCATTGTGGCTTTCCCTACGCCTCTGGCGTTTTTCAGTTACCAAGTGCTCTCTATTTTTTTATAGGTATCATTGATTTGTTCTAACATCAATATATCCTTCTAATACACTAGTCGGGCTTGAATTAATTCTGCTTCATGCAAAAATGTTAAAATACTTTAATACAAAATGCTATAACACCTTACCTCTGGATATCATATGGATTTTTGCCCTGTTGGGCAATATTTTCATTCATATCACTATTAAACTGTACAGCTGACGTGTTTAGTTTTTTTTTCCCACCGAGTTGGCTGGTCTCTTGACTTTGAAGATAACTTGATGCTCTTATTTTTTGATCGTCAGTGGAGAATGACTGTCCATAAAAAAGTGGGCTGGCCACAGGCGATTGCGCCAAAAAGTGCATGTTCAGCAAACTGGCTTGCTGCTGCTGCTGCTGTTGCTGTTGTTGTTGCTGTTGCTGTTGCTGTTGTTGGGGGTGTGTATTTTCTAAGCTTTGTTGATTGAATCCCACATTATTCTCGCCATTATTTCTATTAGCTGGAAATGCTCGAGTTGCATATCCGCTCATTGCAGATAACTCATAGGAGTCTTCACCTAGTATAGGAAATAAGTCTGTTCTTGTTTGTGGAGATCGTAAATCATTGCTAAACGCCTGCTGCTGAATATCTATTCCTGTTGAGTAGCTTAATACGCCTGTGTGTGTCGGTGCTGGTAAATTCATTGTATGACCACCTTGTGTGTTTTTTTCAGAGAGAACTGAATACGTATCCAAGCTTCTGATGGTATTATCCGCTTTATCCTTTCCTTTTTTCACTTTATCCCGTCTTTTTACTGTGTGCTGCCGTACTTTTTTTTTATTGTCATGTTGGTACATTTGTGGTGAAGATATTGGAAGGGTTTGGTATGGAGAGTTTTCCATGTATCCTTGCAGGTACATTTGATTGATATTATTGAAGGTTGATGGGCCCTGATAGCCCACCTCAACATCTCTATTCAAATTTAAAAACCCCATGGTTGGCGTCTGATATACACCATTATTGTTGCTTTGTTGAAAAATTAATTCTGCAGGGTTAGTTTGGTGCTGGTCATCTTGTTGACCATATCGCTGCTGAACTATATCGTTTTGATTCTGTGATTGTAAATTAGGCGAATTTCCAAAGTCCATGGCTAAGTCTTGTCATATTATATCACTTTATTGAAAGTTCAATGGGTTTGTTTTTTATTCTTACTATCTACAAATATATTCGCACCTTGATAAGGGTAAAGTGTTATGTTGTATTATATCTAGTTAACTACAACTATAATTTCCTGTTGCGTAATATCTTTTTATTATATGTTTTTCTTCGTTTATTTTAGAAAAAAAGTCCACTGGAGTATGTACTTTTTGCTCACGTTTAATAGATTCTGGCTACCACAGGTCAACATTTTCCAGCTTGCTTACTGTTGTCTTTTTTCGGTAATATATTCCATAGACACTTTTTATAGGGATAAATAGATCCCTTCGAAAGACACATTTATCTTCTTCCTGTATAGTACTGGGTTCTGTAAACCAAGAAAAACAAAGTACAGGAAAACAAAATACTAGCATCAATATCTAGACTCCAAGGAAGCTTGATTTGGTACATTATATTGTTCTAATTTGCCTTATTTTTTTAGTCTTACAACAAAAAATAGGCTCCCATATAAATACTTGTACACGTGAAAATGATTTTTCTTATTTAGAGTTCCCTGTTAGACATACAACGTTGTTTTTTTCACATGCGAAGAAAAGTAATAAGTAAGTTACTATCGATTGTGAACTAAAAAAAATTCACGATGTTGCCACCACTGGAGTCACCTGTTCTTCTTTCCCGTGTCCTCCCTTTTACAACACTATATTGTTCGACTGAACAATATTTGTGAGTATAGATTAATCACAAGCTCTTTTATTCATAAGGCTTATCCTGGGTTAATGAACTATGTACTCGCGCCAAAATATTGTTGCCATCTAAACAATCAGTTTCAATAAACCAGCTAACAGTATTTGGGAAGGGTGGGGTTCGCCGAGGCGTTTTTTGTGGGGAAGATTTACAAAGCCAGGGCAATAAAGTCATCAACCGTTATACCGCCACTAGTGTCATGTATATAAAAGGCAAAGCGTGTCACGTGCAACCCGGCATACTTTGCATCAAAACAGAGTGAATAAATTCCGGTAATTTGTGAACAAACCTTTTCTCTGTATTCATTGCTCATTTTATCATTCGATAGTAAACCGGATATATAAAAAAAAATCAGTAACTGCAACAGCTCCCATTTTTATAAGTCAAAGTGACGGCCAGCGTTCCTTCAAAGATGTTCAACAAGATTCCTAAAGTACGTGGCATGAGTATTATTTGCTTATTTCATGTCATAAATTGACTTGAATATCGAATTAGATGATTTACTATCTCTTGCCCACTATATAAAAGTTATTTTAAAAGCAAACTTTGATATCTCATACAAAAGAAGAAAAAAGCGAGATAGGGCTTGTTTTGTTTAGTGCTCTCCAGTATTTATATTTGTGAAAAATAAGGTTTATATACCATAATGTTTAAAAGTACAACCAGAGTATGTAGTAATTGATCTGTGCCTCATTATAGGGCCAGTAATCCGAGTTTAAAATAATACTAGCTATTTACATTAGAACGTGTTAGATCTATCTACAACCATTCCCCCCTATGACCTCGCTGCTAAGAGCCATTTTCGATGGGCAAACAATTTTGTATAATTAGGAGTTTTTTTGCTTTAAATGGTGTTTAAGCGGTACCAACACATCATGTTTGAATAATAATACACACATTTGACTGTTTTATGGCATATAAAGTTAGTGCCATCTAAAAAAAATAGAATAGTTTCTTATTAAGATTTAACTAAGCATAGCCAATCTTTTAAGGACAAAATCAATTTTGCTTGCCATATGAAGCGAGTTGTAGCAACCGTTATGCATGGCTTTCCTCTCCTCTGTTTTTTTTTTGCATCATTTGGGCTCGCTGATTGAAGCGGTTTTGGTTTTTGCATTGAAAATAGGCTAACGGTTTGGATGCTGATGTTTCGAGCAGATATATCGATATCGCATTATAATATAATGCGGGGTTTATGACATCATTTTTAACCGCTATATACTGCATATTTGTCAAGTGATATCAAGAAGGTAGAATGTGCGTTAACTCCAAGTACATGCTATTGATAGTATGTTATATCATAAAACATATTGTTATAGCTTGGTAAGTGTACTCCGTGTAAATGGACTACCGCCTTTTTGAAAGTATTACTAATACGTGTTTTCTGGATTTTCTTTTCGACATTAATATGAACCATATCAAGGCGATGTGCCCATTTACATCACTTCTTTGGTTCGTATGATGGTATTATCACTGTTGCCATCCATTGTGTTATATTGTGTGCGTCAATATAATCTAGATTATCAACTACATCTGCAAAAATTGCCGCTGATACCACAAACCCCCTATATAATTTACAACTAAATGTAGTTAATCATGTAGTACCATGTGAAGATGATGCTGTATTTTACCCGAGACAACCTAGTCACTACTTGCAGCGGTTTATTCTTGAGATTACAAAAGTTCACCAAAAAAATGTGGCTATTGCACTAAAAAAACTAACCTGAATTAGCCGTAATTAAAAAATAGGTTGGTGTTTATGTAATGTAAACAAAAATAGATTTTGTAAACAAAAGCAAGGCAAGTGGATTGGGGGAAAAATAATGAGTGTTGAATGATTAGAGCATCAAAGTTGGTGAATAAAGTTGAGCCTTTGGCTGAAAATTTTGATGTGTGTAGAACCTTTATAACAATTCTAACCAAACAAAGGGGAGTAAAAAATCTCCTAAAAGTTTTTAAAAAGGTGTTGGAAGCTTGATTTTTTTGATGGGATGATGATAATAGGTTAAGGTTTAATATTTATGTAAAAACCAGCGTGACATTTCTATAAAATTAAGGCAGTATCCAGATACTAGAGAGTGCGATAACAAAAAATATAGAAAATCTGAGAAACCGGGCGACAGACATACCAGCTTCGCTAATGCAATATACAGAGAATATATCTGAGTACAAAGGCGAATCAACAAGTGTTAAAAGAGTGAGAGGAAAAGAAAACATGGAAAGTAAGACGACCTTCACGAAAAAGTTTATTTTTAAACTTGAAAAACAGAGTCATTCAGAAACGGAAGCAGTAGAAGTCTTTTTATTAGGCGACTTTAAAAATGACTGGGAAAAAATAAAAATGGAAAAATTACAAGTAGATAGCGAGGAAGCTGTTCGATCGGAAGGCGTAAAAGATGAAGAAAAAAGTAGCGAAGGAGAAAGTAATATTCACGAAGAAGATGGTAGCGGTCAACTATACTATACAGTAGTAGAAGGGTTACAATACAACAGAAGATATATGTACAAGTATCAAGTTGGTAATGAGTGGGTGTTGGATGCAAAAGATCCCATCACAACCACAACAGAAGGCTATGTTAACAATATACTATATAAGAGCAATGGGACTAGCGATGAAGCTAGCGGCACTGATATATTGGAGGACAGCTCAATAGTGGAGCCAAAATCGGATATACCAAAGGCTGAAGCCGAGATTAAAGTAGAGGAAAAGGGGGGAGACTGGCGCGCTATGGATGAAAAGCTAGACGAAGTGGGTAAGTAAAACCATTTGTAGTTATTAATAAAACCGGTATTCGAATAAAAACAGTTTAAGCAGGAATTTGCACTCTAGCTTTTATTAAAAATAGAAACCTAAAACATTGCATAAATATATGTATCTCGATAGATGGATGCAAAATGAAGAGTGCAGCTGAAAGCCAGGTTACTGAACCGAAAGATGGTAAGTAGTCTAGTTATTACGGGGGTAGCGGTGCATATTATTTATGTTATTAAGCGCAACTTTCTTGAACACAAAAAAAATCAATATAATTGGCAAATTTATAGCTGAGGAAGATGGAAAGGAAAGGTTAGAACAGAGCGATATGGGACAGGCGAGAAAGATATGTACCATAAATGAAGAAGTAGTAAAAGTTAGTGGTAGTGGCGCCAGCCCAGGAATCCAGGCGGGAGCGGAGGGGTCTATGAAATACGAATCTCAAGAGCATGATTCACTGCAAGAAAATAATGCTTTTGGTGTTATCAAGCAAGATCCCGATGGTAAGGCCGAACATCATGCAAATAAACTTGACAGTTTTGAAATTGAAGGTATGTATAAAGGTCAGGGGGGTTGTAGTATTGGTGTTAACATTCTGAGTATTCCAAGTTACTGCCACAATGTCGATTTGGTCTAAAAAAATAAGATAAGCTAACCTTCGAAAATCCAAAAAACAGGGCAAATGTCTGAATCGGGTGGAGTGGTAGAAGAAAAAACGCTACAAATACAAGGTAACTGAGTCATTTTAATGTGAAATCTACTATGAATACGAATTACTACATGTAGCTGCATTTGTGATGTATGATCTTAAGCTACTTAAAGTTATCTGAAAGAAGCGAAAAAAGCAATAACCAGAACAATTTAATAAATCCAAATAAGTAGCCAAAAAAGAGAATGAAGCTTCTAGTCATTCCGGGAGTGGCGTGTTAGAAGGTGATATAAAGAGTAAGATACAAGATAAAAAGTTTAAAGTTGCATATTGTGACTTACAAACAAAAATATTTGGATGAAACCGATGGTAGAGTTTCTTAGCTCGAAACTATAGCTAAATACAAAATTCAAAAAATAAATATAATCTTGAATAGGCGCATCTATGGGAGTAGAAACATGCAAAAATAAGACTCTACTAGTCACAGATAATCCAGCAGAATTAGTATTGGAATGTAGCGCCACTGAAAGCGCGATAAATAATGTGGAGCGCGTGGGCAATCAGGGCACCGTGTCAAATGAACAGAGTACTGGTGTCGAAGTCGAAAAAATAGCACAAACAGGTAGAGAACCAGCCGTTGAGACAGTTGCTGAGCCAGTTGTTGAATCAGTTGCTGAGACAGTTGTTGAGCCAGTTGCTGAGCCAGTTGCTGAGATAGTTGCTGAGACTGTTGTTGAGCCAGTTACTGAGACAGTTGCTGAGACAGTTGCTGAGACAGTTGTTGAACCAGTTGTCGAACCAGTTACTGAGACTGTTGTTGAGCCAGTTGTTGAGCCAGTTGTTGAACCAGTTGCCGAACCAGTTGCTGAGACTGTTGTTGAGCCAGTTGTTGAGCCAGTTGTTGAGACAGTTGCCGAACCAGTAGAGGAACCAGTAGAGGAACCAGTCGTTGAGACTGTTGCTGAGCCAGTTGCTGAGACAGTTGCTGAACCAGTTGTTGAGACAGTTGCCGAACCAGTAGAGGAACCAGTAGAGGAACCAGTCGTTGAGACTGTTGTTGAGCCAGTTGTTGAGATAGTTGCTGAATCAGTTGTTGAGCCAGTTGTTGAGACAGTTGCTGAGATAGTTGCTGAACCAGTCGTTGAACCAGTTACTGAGACTGTTGTTGAGCCAGTTGTTGAGCCAGTTGTTGAACCAGTTGCCGAACCAGTTGCTGAGACTGTTGTTGAGCCAGTTGTTGAGCCAGTTGTTGAGACAGTTGCCGAACCAGTAGAGGAACCAGTAGAGGAACCAGTCGTTGA
>LSSK01000015.1:0-10140 GCA_001969505.1 Zancudomyces culisetae | reverse complement strand
CTTTATTGTTTTTTCCCGTAAATCTGCTTTATCATTCGATTAACAATGGGGTTTTTATTGTTGAATTTGGATTTTATTGGCGTGGGCTCACTTTTAGTGTTAGCAACTCCCAATTTTCAAATTAAGCTAATGCTTTGTCAGAACAAAACTAAATAACAAAAACTACCAAGCGATTGCAAATAAATGAGCCACAAGTACCTTGCGCTCAATCACATTGTCACTTTGTGGCAGGCTTCTCTACTTTCTAATAAAACCTTATATAATGACATATATATGAATCATTATAAAGCATGACAAGAAAGCAAAAAAAAATGTAGCTTCCGCCCCCGTGTAAATACGCGCAAACCTGTACAACCCATGATAAGGGTTGACATGTTTACAATAAAGGTGGGATATCTTGCAAAATAGGACCAAATAAACTCAGTTATGCGTTGTGTCTTTGATGGGTTGGCCATGCTTGTACCCTATTCTACAGGCGATTTCGTCTATTCGCCATGGCCTTTTCGGAGAAATCCGTGAGGCTGTGGGAGGGCATATTCATTTGAGTACTCAACTTTAGAAACTATTGTTCAGCCTTTCTATTAGATGTGTCTTGTAATGACATTTTTGTCCATTTGCCAGTATATCATTCACCACCTACAGTTACAGCTCAAAATTACATAACAACTTCTCAAACCCTAATAAAATACAATCATCTGATACATTTCCCTGATGATGAAACGTCCTTTGCTTTTGAACATATCCCAAGAGAAATTCTGGTCCCCTGTACTCCGCCTCTACCAAACTTATTTTCACTTTCCAAAATAGCAACTCTATCACAGGAACAGGTCCAAAACCACACCACCCGCGTTTGTACCAGTGAACAGACTTTAATTTCTTATCAAGAACTGGCATCAAGATAAAATCACGCTTATATAAATTCCACCAATATTACAAACCAGGAAGCAAATACACAAATCAGTAGACGATTGAATTAGGCAAGAAACTGATAAAAATGCGATTAAACCACTTTTTTGCTGATAATTACATCAATGCTTTCACAATTATATTTAATACCATCTTGTGCTTGGTTATGTGAAAACTCATTCTGTGAGTAGATACCACTAGTGAACTCACGTTCATTTCACGCTTATAAAAATGGGATCAGATGAATCTACAAAGATATTTTATACACTTTGTTAGGTTTGGTTTTTACCATATTTACATCACCGTAACAAATATACTGATGGAGTGAAGACTAGTGATTATGGTTTGCTATCTACGCAGATATCTTCAACTCAATATCCTAACCAATGGCTTTGATAAAAAATCACTCTTTTATACACAAATATTTTTAACAAGGTGAGAGGTTTATTGAAAAAAGGTCCGGATTTTCAATTACTATGATTGTTATTCTTAGAATTTTTAGTAAGGATGGTTAAATGCTAACAAGTAATAGAAACTAAGAAAGGATAGCCGAAAAATAGTCGTTTGTTAGACAATTAACAAAAAGGGAAATTTAGTACAACTTTTTTGGATAATCGCAGTAAATTGCATGTCGACCATTTTGGTGACAGACTGTGCCAGGACCACAATGTTTGACGACATATCTTCCATTAGCACATTGAAGGAAGGTACTCTTGTTGAAACCCACACACTTGTAACGTCCAGCTCTGCAACGGTCACCTATTTTAAAAAGTATATACATTTGCAATACCATGTTGATTGTTCGTCCTAAACCGTAACTTACCTTCACGATGATATCTTCCCTTTCCATGGTGGCCACCCCTGTGGTAACCGTGTTTTTTATGATCGCCCTTGTATCCGTGTTCTGGGCGGTACTCTGGTTTTGCTGGTGCGTTGTATTCTGGCTTGGCTGGTGTGTTGTATTCTGGCTTGGCTGGTGCGTTGTATTCTGGCTTTGCTGGCGCGTTGTATTGAGCCTCTACAATCATTATTAAAGTTTATTTAGTGTCTACACACGGTTTGTATATCAGTAAAAGTTACTTACCACCAGTTGCCAAACTAGTAGCGCAGAAAGTGGCAATTGCAATCAACGATGTTTTGATGAACATTTTTTTATTATTATAGCGAAGCGTTTTATCTAGTATTAGGTAAGTCGTCAATATTCTTAGAGGAATAGTTCGATGGGTAACCAGATGGAGAGAAAACTACACCCTTAAATACTTTTGGTTTTGGTTTTTTTAATACTTTCAAAAAATCTGTACGTTATATGTTGATATACTATAACAATATCACCAGAGTAAAGATACTCCAGCTTTAGTCGCCATTGTAGCGTAGCTATACCATAACAGATATGATAATTATACGCACAGAGTTGCTATAAGAGTAGAGTGTGGTGCATGTATTGTTTGTGCGACAATACTGAGCATTACACTGCTTACTAACTAATTCATACATTATTTACAACAAGCCAGTCGGGCGGTTTAAGAATATACCCAGCTAAACAAATGAATAGTTGAACGATTTTTGTCAGTTAAGAAACAGCATTTTTTTTTAATCATTGTACAGAAACGTTGGGTCGTAGAGATATTATAACCGAGCACCAATTGTTAACAAACATAGGGTCCCTATAAATCCAAATCAAGGTTATACCGCTCAATCTTGGATTTTTCCATGAAGTTTGGCAGTAATTTAGATAATCAGATGCTGAAACACATATAATAAGGCTAGGTATTAGCAAACTAAAGCAAAGCCCAATTTCCATAGCATTCTGAATCAACTATAATTGAACTACTTTATTATAACAGTTAATTGTAGTATTTTTAAATAGCAAAACCAAGAAGAATTCAGTAAAACAATTAAAAACAGTAAAAATATTGATTTTTAGGTATAAAGTCCTACGACAATGTTAATCTATAATGCAAGGATTATGCTCTTGACATTGATAGTTTTTAGAGCTGGATATAATGGCGAAACCAAAAGGAACAAGTGGTTCCGGTAGTGTTTATATTTACGGGGCATTAAATATTCGTTTTAACAAGGGTGTCCCGTAAATATATCAATGCATATATAATCTAATAAAGCTATATTTTTGGTGCACTGCTTTCCAAACAATGTGAGGTAGTAAAGCATTCAGAATGTTAATGCTTTTATATCACCAAAGGCGTATTCATCTAAAAACGATATGCTAATAATTTGTACGTGTGTGTGGGGGGAGTTGAGGGAAAGTGCTTTGTTAGTGGTAAATAATGTAGAGGATGTATTCTTGGAGAATTTGAATGAACCCGGGCGTTATGATATTTTGTATTATTCTTACCTTCTTCAACATTGTAAGCTCGATGAGCGTGAATTGAACGTCCTGGAGTAATAATCCCATTAGGAATGAAACAAGGATAAAAACTTATATGTGTGCCAAAAAAAGGAGGTTTGACATGGCATTGGTAAAGGCTTTACATCACACCAGAATGACTATCACAAGAAAGATAAAAAATGGGTTAGAAGAGTTTGGTATTGTGTGTAAAATGTGTTGGTTTACTTTAAACAGTGAAACTAAATGAGCGGGGATCAAGGCTATTATTAACATACCAGGGTATACTATGTGTATTAAACTTTCAGATTTCTTTTCTTCAAATCACTTTTCAACACTACTGTTCAACTTGTTACCATGCATTTGGCCTTGCTAAAATTTACGCCACATCTACTATAATGTTAGCATTCCAGTTAAATCAATAGTTCTGGAAATATCGGCAGTAGAATTGTAGGGCCAACCTGGATTTAAATTTTTTCCATGATCCATTCCAAGGAATGGACTAATTGTTAAGTATTACTTTCAAAACCTCGGAAACCAATAGCCTAACCTAGGTTAGGACGAAAATAAATACAAACATTCCGTAGCGGAACTTGTGTTTTTTTTTGTTTTTTTGGTTTATCGTTTTAGGTTTTTGCCAATTTGTGGCGACAAAAGTTAATTATTTCATGCTTTTAGCTACAACTGTGCTCCTATAACTAAATTAACTGGATACCAATTTGAATCACTGGTATAACAGCAAATTGTCACTTGTTCTCATTGATTGTTACCATTGTGATGTACTTAAATGATATAGTTGTATTATAACGTAAACAATTATAGAAAGAGCCACACAGGCGAGCAAATATTGTGTTTTGTCAGAAAAAGAAGTGTATTTTTAATCAAGATCGCACATCCATATAATTTAAGCAGAGTAATGTTTATCATCATACATCTGGTGTATTGTACTTTTTTTAAGTGCTCCACCTAGGCTGTAGCCTCATGGTAGCACTTCCTAAGACAACAGTAGGTCATATTCGTTCGCGTCTACTTTTTCTTTAGGTCGTGTAGGTAAGCATTCCCGATTACTCTGCTACCACAATAATCCAAAGTTAAAGATCGCTTCGGTGCTAGTGTAGCATAACCAAATTTACAAACAACCTAGCAGGTGTGACAAAAGATAGCACCGCAAATGGGCTATACAGAGGGTTATTCTTTACATTGTGATCTTTTCCCATAATTCAATTTATTTCCATTGCAATTTCCATTGCCATTTATTGCTTTTCCTGTCTGCATTCTATTTTGAATAATCGGTATTTCATAGGCCTATGGCCAATTATAGGGAAAAGAAAAATCTAGAACCTATTCACCAATGAATGAACCTATTCACCAAAGAATCTGAAAACCGTCACAGTGTATAATCAAAATTCCAGTAATTTAAAAGCACATTTTGGTTAGTTCAGGTTTCAAGTAAGCTGGTGAATTATTAACAAACAACACCAACTATGTTCACTGTGAAAAAAAAGCCAGGGGCGAAAAGAAAACGATTAGTAATACGATGTTTTTGGTGCACTGATAGTTAATGTATGCTTTCATGGTAGTCCAGCTGTGATTAGCAGCATATTTATTCTACACTACTGGAACTTGTTTCGATTAATAATACTGAAGCTAATTTAGAACAGTGGAAATTTACCACTATAAATTACAAGTTCATAGGAAAAAAGTAAAAGGTAGCGCATGCATCAAAAAGTCGAGAGAGGAATATAAAGACAAAATATGAAGGTTGACAATGTATCACTATTTGAAAAGGATGGAAATTTGAGTGAGTTCCACGTTTGGGTAACGGTTTTTCTGTCCGTTATAGCAACGGGACTGGGTGGTAAGACAAGGTTTCGTAGCCTTAACACCTTGTTTTTAAAGATTTTTTATTGTCGAATGGCACCAAGGCTGCAAATAGGTGGATGTGGAGGTACGATTCATACTGTTTCCGCGAATTTAAGCATATAGGCATTAATAAAATAAAATAGCTTCCGTGCTGTATGTCGACGACTTGATACATTACATTGGGATCCCTAGAAGATTTAGCCTACTAAAATCGAATGCATTCCTATCTGCAAACCTTAGTTTTTCGGCTGGTGTGATGGTAAACTTTAACACTATTGGGTTACTTAGAGAGATAAATAAACACATCCTTGTTATTATTCGGATATTTCTGGAGTCAATATGATTTCTTTTGAGAAAGAAAGAGAAACCAGAACCATATATTTGAGGAGAAATGTACAAAGCACTACATGAACACATAAAAGTAATTGAGCTTACAAACACCCGCTTCCTTTATCAAATAGATTTATACATCCCTAGGAGTTTTGATCTTTGAAGCAATAGAGAGCTTTTCCAAAGTAAAGGAAATTGAAATAATCAATCTACACCCAACACTGACAACAGCAGTATTTGTGGTGCTTGGAGGATATATAAACGATTTATTATCCACGGCGTTGACCTACTTCCTCCCAACAGATAAAACGTCGGAGGTTGATTTGTGTTTGTGTAGCACGCAGCCGGGGGAGGTTTCGGGGATGGATGATATGGGAAATAGTGGTCAGAATGGACCACTAGGTGTACAAATAAGTAGTAATAGCGATATACTCAAGAAAAACTGTGAAAGTCGCCACGAAGAAAGGTGTTTAATTGATTATAACGACGAAATGTGTATGTATAAAAGCACAGATACTGCCAAAGCATCGTCAGAAACAGTTAATATATTAAGTAATTGCAAGAAGGAGAAGCCAGGGAAATATCAAAACTATACAAGATATGGACAAGAAGCGCTAGGTGAGCGTGACATTAAAATTATGAATGTATGTCCTGTGCTGGAGACCCACAAAAAAAGTCGTGTATGTGACGAAGAAGCGAAAATAATCAGCCATTCAGATCAAAGCGAAATTGAAATAGCCATTAATTCACCACTGGATACAGAAAATACAGGTCTCGGAGATTGGGGCTGTAATGGGGATTTAGCTATTGTTAGTAATAGTGGTAGAAATGCTGATATATCTCAAATGGAAGGCACGCTTTTACCAAGTGTTGCAGTTGTAAGCAGTTCAACAAACACTCCACAGGTCGAAGTTTCTGATTTAGGTAAAAAAACAGGAAAAAACTCGACATTGCTTTTTGTGGGGCTGAAAACATCGATAGCGGTAGCACTGCACAAGTTTCCCGAGGGTGTTATTTTATATTTATCCAGCACATCGTCACATCGCATAGGTCTTTGGGTTGCAAGTTCGTTGTTTGTACATAATTTCCCAGAGGGTTTGATGTTGGCACTTCCACTTTTTTTATCGACAAAATCCAAATCCCGAACACTGGCTATTGCATTGGTAATGGGGGCAGTACCACCAGTGTTGGGAGCACTTTTTGGTGCATGGATGGCTCGTGCTACAGACGCAACAGGTGTTGATGGCATTAATCATTCAGAAAACAGAGGGCTGGTCCAGAATATGATGTTTGGATTAACTTTTGCGGTTGCTTCTGGAATGATGTTGGCTGTTTCCATCACTGGGATGCTACCTGCGGCGAAAATGTACGATCCGACGAATAAGTTTGTTACCACGATTTCATTTCTTGTTTCAGTACTCTTTTCCCATTTTGTTGGAAATGTAATTTTTGCAGATTAGTAAATGTAATTTTTTTTATGGAGGACGGATGATTTACTTGTATGAAAAAGTTAATGAATGGCTGGTAAATAAATACGGTTTGTCAGGCGTATGTATCCCCGATACTGAGAGTTATTGTAGTGTCTTTTAATATGAAAGTCGATCAATGATTACAATTTGTAATTGACAAATATCTGTGATATTGTAGGAGAGCGTAGGTGTTGTGCCAGTAGATAGTTCCGAAGAGAGATTGGCAAGCAACTATTGTGATAATACATGGTTGTAAATCCACCAGGGTAAGATATCCATTGATTTGATAGGATATGTACGCGATTTTGTTGATGAACAACATTAAGGTTTATCCGACTTTCAAAAATAATTTCTCAGGAATATTAAGAAAAAAAATACTTGAAATGCAAACCATGTTAGTCTTAAACCAACATCCGATGGTTATGGAATCCCTAGAGGGACCGAGAAGAATTGGTTGGATAAATATTGTACAGCACTATTTTTTTGTAATTGTGAATCTATTAATAAACTCATCAACTAAAAAAAAGAAAACACATGTTGTGGTGATGTATTTTTTTTCTTTTGGAAAATCAGTCTTTTGGGTTATGTTAAAGCCCACATTTCTGTAATTATAGGTGGTGAGCCTCTATAACAAACGCAAAAGAAAAGGATGAGAGGGTATGAAAAAATTGGGTAAATATGAGTACATGTGAGTAAATGGGGGGCGTGTGTGGAGTAGTGAATGGATAATGTATGGGGGAAAGTATACTCAAAGTGAAACAGGGTTAGCGGGGAATTGATATTATTTAAAACATAATGTTTGGTAGGTTGGGAGGAGAAGGTCTTATTCTGGAAGGTACAAGCACTGGATTCAAAATACTGCAGACCAAGCCATATTTCTATTTTTTTATGCTTTTCTTTTAATTTCATGAAAAGGACATGTTCAGGTGAAATTAGATAATAAAAGTAAACAAAGCTGGTGTTGGGGTTATTTCAGTTATTTGGCCATGTAGCTGCGTAGTGCCTGATAAACAGGCTCTATGGTGGTATTATTGGGTCCAGTTTGGGTTAACACAATGCTACATGTTATTTGTACTGTAAAGGAATGTGCACCTAAAAAAAGGGAATGGGGAAGTGTGAATAGTGAAGGGTGGAGGGGGGGGAAACTAATTTATAAATTACAAGAAATGGCGTTGTTTGGGGGGGACTTGGCCATTTTTGCTAATTTTGCATCGATTTTATTTTTGAGATTAGATGGGAAAAGCTGTGAATTAATACAATGTATATCGCCGAAAGGTCCAGGTAAATTAGCTAAAAAGGAATTACCACTAATTAATTACCAGCTATTATTGACCAAATTACTTCCGAAAATGAAGATTGGAGGGTAAATTGAACCAAGTATACCTGCTCTACGGTTTGTGTAACAGCGTCAAAAATAAACAGAAAGGCTGGTTGTTTATTTTTTATTTTTTTAATTGCTGCCCTTTGCAAAACAGTAATTTAAGATGATGAGAAAGAAACAATAGATATAGGTTGGAAATCGTTAATTTCGCCGTTATGAGTAGAGGACTAAAGGGTTCCTGTGCATTTTTCTAAACGAGGTCTTATGCAAGCCCATTACAGAGCATATATTTCGGTAATACCAGAAAACAACTTTATGTAATATTTCCAAATTAAGTCAAGAAAAATTGTAAACCTATGGTAGAAACAACATAAATTAAAACAGTATTCAAAAATAAATATACCGTTTTGATTGTAAATTTGAACTCATTGTTTTAAAAACAAAAAAATAGAAACAATAGCACAGTTGATATTAACAATTATAATATTATTAAAACCCTGCCACAGCTACATAGCTTTTTACACCAACAGCGAAAACAACAGCTATACAGCCGTTTAATTAAATAACTAAACCCACTACTTCTCTTTTATTATTTTTTTTTACAGAAGCAAGGAACAGGGATCGGAACAAGAGTGTTAAAGACTAGAGGTAAGTGGTGGGCACAGATATATTAGGTTTTATATGTTATTTTAACCAAGTGTTTCATTAGTGAAGAGAGATGAGATTTGTGCAAAGGGAAAAAAAACCACTCACCAAATATTAAACTAGCAACTGTTTAACGCCTAGGTAGCATTAGAAAGACATAAGCATATAAGCCAAAAACCAAGAAACATAGCATTTAGAGACTAGAGGTTGCAATAATTATAAGACCAGATTGAAGAGAAAAAAAACAGACAAAGAAATTGCATTGAATAGATAAAAAATATAGAAGATGGCAGCGACGCTTAAAAAGAACTGGGGAAAGCTTGGACAGGTAAAGAAAGCAGACGGTTTATAGAGATTAATAAGAGTAATACAAAACAAAAGTGACTAAATAAATACATAAAACAAAAACATAGTGGACAGAAAAATTTGGTGGAACAGAAAAGTCGGATATGCCAGATCAATTTAGAGCGCTGGTATTGGAAACAAATATCAAGAGAGAGGCAACGGAGAGTTTGTATATGGCGTTCCAGCTGTATGTGGCACAGATGCTAAAGAGAAAAGATACGACAGATAATAGCAACAAAAAGAAGTTTATATTGGAGAACTTGGGATCAACAATGTCACAATTAGGAGAGGGGTTGCCAAGGGACTCAAGTTTTGGGGAGACGTTAATACGGATGGGCAAGGTAGAAGAGGAAATGAGTGGTATACAGCAAGGATACACGACAGAAATGAGAGAGAAGTGGGTGAGCATGCTGGAGAGACAAAACGATTTGTTGCAGGATTTTGCAAAGCTGTACAAAAAATTTGAAAAGAGGAAGGCTGAGTACGATATGAAGACAAGTAAGCTAAACAAGAGTAAAAACAAGACCCAGGTGCTTGAGGATGAAACTAGAATAGCACAGATCCGGAAGGATGAGGCGTACAACTCGGTGGTATCGAAAATGCTGGAAGTGCAGGACACAGAGCAAGAGTGTTTGGAGTCGCTATATGCATTTTACAAGGCACAGGTACGATTCCACAACGAATCGATGAAGGCACTCGCAGGACTGGGAGTGGTTTTTGATGGATGCATGAGGGAGAGAAGAGCACCAGCAAGAGAAAGATACCGGGGGTTGTTGAAAAAAGATGTAGACACCGATCGACGTGCAACACTGGAGCGGGTCGACAGCACAGTTTCGCGCAAAACCAGTACAACCGCAGACACATATTTTGGCGATTCGGATGACGAAGATGGCAGGAAAACTACCGGATTGGTTGGG